>BMAW01024211.1:0-13363 GCA_019974015.1 Nephila pilipes
TAGTTTGAATAAAAAGAGAAAAAAGTAAATTTACTCGATTAATGTACATGAATTTTTGAATGACATCTTTAGTATTTAATATATATTATTCGAACTCTTACAATCTACACATATAGCATTATTTTTTTAATGTCGCAAATATAATTGCAATACAATTATGCTGAAGAAATATCAACCTCAAATTTGTAATTTTTATTAAAAAATTTTATTATTGTTAATCAAGTCACCTAATTATATTTTAATTTTACCAGAAGAACTATGTGGCATTTAAAGTGGATATAACAGGTGTACAAATTTGTAGATAATAATAGTATTATTTTTCTTATACTATCAAAATATTATTAGGAGTAATATTTTGACAGTATAAGAAGAATTTTCATATGATATTTTATTTATTTTTATTTTTTATTTTATTATTTTTCTTTTTGTACTTAAATTATTCTCTCTCTCTCTCGATCTAAATTGAAAATACACAAAATACAAGCAGTCCTAAAATTTTTTTACATCTGTAATATCTTTTTTTTAAAAGATATAATAATTTCAGCATCTGGTAATCGACAGTTAAAATTTATATCTCATTTTCTAAAAAATTATTTCAATGAGTAAATACAGTATTTGTTAAAAATTAAAACAACATGACTGTTGATTGATAGCTTATTAACTTCGCATTTAAAAACTTCATGAAATCTACTGGCGATGGATCTCATAATTTTTAATTACACTCAAGTAACGAGGATGACATTTGAGTTTTTACTCTCCTCTTAAAACTTCCACTCTACCCCAACGTGAGAATTAGAACACCGATTGCGTTAAAGCTCCAGTCTAGACATTTCGAAAGTAAGAATCGATGTAAGCTCCCTCTACTGGGAGGGGAAGGGGTGTTACTTAAGTGCAGGAAAAATACCCATATTATACTTATCATATGGATCAGTCCTCATAAAAGAACAATTACATACTTTCTTTTACTAAATTTTCATTATTTCCCTCGATTTCAAAGGAGGTACTCCTTTTAAATCGAGCTTTTATTTTATTATTTTTTTTTATTATTATTTATTTATTTCTATTTTGCTTTAATTTTTTTCCATTTTCTTATATTTATATTTTAAAAGCTATCATGAAGTTTGAAAATTATATCACTGGGTAATACATACTTCCTTCCAGACTTTCAAGCTAAAAGAAGGAAGTATATGGCTGTCTCCCCACCTGCAATGTGCGCTCGTTTCTTCCCCTCGTATTTTCTTTCAAAACAAAAATATCGATGTAATTTAATCTCCCCCACCCTTTTCATACTTTCTCAGTAGAAAGGTGGAGGAATTTAGAGTTGTCTAATTTCAGTCAGATTCAACCCAATGGATCTCTTTACTTCGTGGATAGACGAAATTAATATTTTATATTGTTCAAGTATTTGAAAGCTACCCCACAACTACAAAGAAACTGGGTTTTTCATTGCTTCAATGAAATATCTTCATTGAATACTGTGAATAGGAGACATTCTAAATTTTTTTCATACACTGATTAATTAAATCAAAATATTAATTTTAGTAAAAATTGATACCTGCAGGGAACAAATTGCGCTGTTGTGTATATCAGTATGATGGTTACATTAACAGAAATAATTATTAGAATTAAGTTGAAAGTTTAGCTTCTAACTCTATTTAATTATTTAATAGCTCCAATTCTAAAATAAAATTCATATCAAGACTGTGTGTATTGAAAAAAGACACACATTTTATATTTTATTTCCTAATCAAAGGCAAAAAACTGTATAGAAAGAACAACTGACATACAGTTGCAGATGTCGTTATCTTCATCAAATCTTAGTTCAAGATTCTGAAGTCCATCTCTAAAAAGTCATTTTGTTACTCGTGTACGACATTAATACAAACAAACAAGTAACCAATTCTAAGCTTGAATATATCATATTTTTTCTAATAATATCGTATTATAAATGGAAAGAAAAAAACATATAATATGGTGTTCAGGTCTGCTACACAAAGGGTCAGAAACAGAATCGGGTATCGAAAACCATGACCCGATGGATACTACGCAGGTGTTGAGATCTCGAATTTGCTACTTGGCTGTTATGGATTCAATAATGAGCCAAAGAAACACATGCTTCTTGGATACATGAATAAATTATAAATAATTTAAATTTTAGTGGTATATGTTTAAATAAATTCCAATTCTTCAAATGAAAACTAATTCAATCATTATATCATTCAGTTGTAAATTGTTAATTATTTACCTTAATGATTATTCTATTCGATGTGCCCCTTTTTAACTATACATTAATTTCTTAAATGCATTTTCATAAATTGATATTAAATTGTTAATTTAAGTGCACTTCAGAAATATGTATACAATGGGCCCCGAAACCGAGTAAACACTTTGGAAGTTTAAAGTATTTCATGAATCTCTGGTTAAAATTTTCTTAAATATAACCAAACTTTACCACTGTAAGTAGTCTATCCCATTTCCGTCTGCAATAAGAAAGAAATAGTAAAATGTATTCTTTTTTTTTTTAGTTATTTTTAACATCCGCTAACATGTTGTCGTTTTGAGAAAATGGCGTTAACAAAATGCTTTGGCATAAAATAAAAAATACATGATGATAAATTAAAAAGATTGACATTATATAATACATTAGGATTATAATAAATACATTTAGTTTACTAAAGGTATATTGATATTGCTTCTAAGATATACTTAATTTCATATTTTATCGCCTACTTTTACTTTAATTTCCGAATGGAATATAAATTGTCTTCTTTAATTATTTATTGTCTACACTTATTGTAATACTTAATTTAATAATTCATTTTTATAAAAGAAGAATATGTTTTCATTCATTTTGTTGTTGATACTGGCAGCGGTTTTGTACTTCTGAATGTCGAACTTGTGTGAGTAAAAATACATTAGGGATTTGAAGAAGTTGTTTTCTTCTCTTGATAGTAATTGCTTCTGGGGTTTGGAAGTACGCTTACTTTACGTTAATTAATATTCAATTTGAATGATTAAAAAAAGCAATACTGGCCACGAGTTCACGAGCATGACCACTACGGTGGCTGAAACTATTAGCCGTGTCCCTCAGAATGCAGGTTTCGTGGTCATGCTCCAATTTTAAACTTAATAATTATTTACTTCAATGTAGAAAAAAATATTCTCTTTCTCAAAAATCCTATTTCAATAATATTCTTTATATCGAAATATTCTTTATTTCATAACCGAAATCATTCTAAAACGCTGTTCTCTTCCTTGATAGGCGTATATATAATTTTCACGGGAGTAATGGATGATATTTCGTGTGGTAGGAAGTTGAGAAAGATACTAAAAATGAATCCTAAAATTACTATACAGACCAGTGGCTCTCAAATGGTGGTACGCGTTCGCCAAGGGGTACGTGAGACGCCGTTTTGGGGAAACACGAAAAGAACGTGGCTTTTGTGGCTATATGATTGAAAAAGAATAAATAAGAGAACTTGAAGAGAAATTGTTCCGTGGATTGCGTTCCGGAGAACAGATTTTGCTACCATACACACATACAGTTACCTTTTTTAAAATAATTATTATATTTTTCAAGTAAATATTAGAATTAAATCAAACAATTAAATAGTAAATGGCTGACTGTATTATTCTTTAATAAAATATGATAAAGCGGGCAATAATATTCTTCTCATATATTGAAATTAAAGTAAACGATATATTATAAAATTGAATTTATTTTAGACTAAATGTAATTATTGCAGCCGTAAAATGAATTTATTTTAATATATGTTTTATTTCAATCCAATAAGAAATTAAGGCGAAATTTATTATGACATATTTTAAGTTCATTTATGAACAAATCTTTTTTCTACTCTTATACACCACTTCACTTTCCTTAATTCTCTTTTCGCTTTTTGTAGCAAATTTCACTCATTCGACTTTTGCTTAGCTTCCATCCTTAAGCTTTCGACAAAGAACAGACTTGGTTTTATTAGGGGGACCGGAAAGTAATGTCGTTTTTATACATATCGATATTCTTTAGTCAATTATCAGTTCATTGTGGAATCCAAAGATATTTAAAGGTTAGAATGATTTGTTTATTCGTAAATAAATAAATCTTATTCTTTTATTTTTTATTTTATTTTATTTATTTATTTGCAATTCTAGGTGAAATGGCCAGTCAAATACAAGAAGGGGTACATATTCGACATTATATGCATTTTGAGTTTCACAAGGATAGTAACGCAATGGTTGCTGCCCAAAACATTTGCGATGTTTATCCAAATGTATTTTACATTCATAAATACTAAAGGTTTAACCAATATAAAAAGATTTTCTAAGCACAAATCCGATAGTTTCGGTCTTTCCGACACGTATTGATCAGGAAGACCAACAACCTTAGACAATGACATGTTAAGGACAGGAAGTGTAAACAAATCCGTGTCAGACAATCGAGGAACAGTCAAACATACTTACCCAATCATAGTCGATTATCTAAGAACATTTGCAACAGAATGGTAAAGTAAACACATCAGGTGTTTGGGTACTGCAAAATTTGTCCAAAGAAAACAAAGCTAACCAATCCACCACATGCAACTTAATTATTGCTTCAGAGCCCGATACAGAAGAGTTTTTTGATCGCTTGATCATTGGAGATGAAAAATGGGTCCTTTATGATAAGTCAAAACGCAATAGGCAGTAGCTCTCTCTAAATGAATGGCCAAGAAGTACAGCTAGGGCACTTTCGAGGAGTATTCGCGGAGTCGTTCATTTTGAAGTGCTGAAACCTGGACAAAATGAACAATTGGATCGAGTAAATCAATCTTTAATTGAAAAGTGCCCAGCGATTGCCAACAGAAAAGGTGTTATTTTGCAACTTGATAATGCCAGACCGCAAGATGAAACTTGGGGGGAAATTAATGAATTGCAATGGGAGGTTTTGCCCCACCCACCATACTCGCCTTATATTGCACTATCGGATTTTCATTAATTCCGATCACTGCTATAATTTCTAAGTTGGAAAAAATTTGAAAATTCAGATGATGGCCAAAATACCATATCCAGGTATTTTGTTCAAACCCTAACTGATTTTTATCGATCTGGCATTGAAAACTTGCTCACTAGATGGTAAAAGGTTGTTGATAACGAAGGTGATTACATCATTGATTAAAAAGAAAAGCTTGGTATAAATGTATCTGTTTGAATTTATTGTAAAAAAAATGATGTTACTTTCCGGTCCTCCCAATATATTAACAACTTCCTGATTCTTTTATATCTTTATCCCATTACGTTGGTGAGTAACGCAGTTTATGTTCAGCGCATCACTTACTAAAAGGGTCAGGTGACCATGTTGCCGTTCACTCAGACAATAGCCCCTTAGGTGGATTAATAATTTGAAAATATGAAAAACAATTTTTAAGACAAGTTAGAGACCTTTATCAAGATTTTTGTAACACTGTCAATTCCTGAAATGGGAGAAATTTCCGGAGCTCGTATCAGAT
This sequence comes from Nephila pilipes, assembly GCA_019974015.1. NCBI lineage: Eukaryota > Metazoa > Arthropoda > Arachnida > Araneae > Nephilidae > Nephila > Nephila pilipes. The sequence continues at coordinate 5,487 of BMAW01024211.1, forward strand.
ACTTTTGAAGAACCTTTTCAATGATCAAGTGTCGATTTTGGTTTGGTTTGGTTTTAATAACGTCGCACTAGAAGCACTATTGGCAATGGACATCTTAATTTTAAAATTCGGTCAAGTGACGAGGATGGCACCTAAGCTGGCACACTCCTCTCCTAACTTCTACACCACTCCAACAAGAGGACTTTGGGCTTCTACAGATTTAACGTGCATCAGCCCCGGCAACACGGTGGGTCTTGAGTTGCACAAGGCTCGTACCCCCGACTGAACGAAAACTGCCTGCAGCGAGTCCACGACCATACCCACTAGGTTACCGCGGCCACGAAATGTCGCAAATAAAAAGTTTTAGATTTTATTAGGTTTATTAAAGTCACGCTAAAAGCAACACGAGGGCGATTGGTGACGGTCCTCGTAATTTTGAGCCCCGATCAAGTTACGAGAACGAGATCTGAGCTGGAACCTCCTTTTCCAAACTTCCACACAACGCCTTGGGAGAACTTGGGGCATCGATCAGATTTAACGTGCATCATCCCCGTTACATGGTGGGTCTTTAGAGGCATCAAAGCTCGAACTCACGATTCTACAAAAATAATGCCGGCTACTAGTTAACAACCATGATTACTAGGCTACCGTGGCTTAGAAAATTAGGTGCTCGCCATGTTGATAAATACTGTGAACTTTCTAAAACACCACAAAATATTTGTTGCAGTTAGCTAGCAGGGAGCTCGTTGGGCAGGGTTATTTTCTTCGTATACTTGTGACGGCAAACCATTCCTGTTTGCCTCTTGCGCCATAGCTAAACTCAATATATTAACACTAAAAGTCAATAAGTCAATCAAGTAGACGTTAGACTAATACACACAGTATTTATTGGTTGATTGCTAATAGAACGACAATTATAAATGCTCTTCCGAACAAGGCTTTAACTATATTAACTCGATCTACCAGTAATAATCTAATTGACTCTTACCACTAAGATCACACTGAGGCTGTCTTGTCTTCTAGCATACATTAACCAGACGATAACTCGTAACAATTCCCGGCTCCGACTTCGACTCCGACCCTTGAACAATTGCCAAATACTAGAACCACTCAACCTCTCTATCGCGACTCTCAATCTGAGTTTATATATTTCCTAACTCTCCTGCTTCACTTCATTTCTACCTGCTTTCGATTTACATATATACGTTTTATTTTTGGTTGGACAAATGTTGTTTAGCAAAAGCAATCAATCTTAATTAAAAGTCCCTAAGGTCAGTGAAGAGAAAACTGCGAACAGCCCAACGACACATACTTAAATTAGAAAATTAAATATTGAAGCAAATTAAACTCAGTTTCGGATTTGTAATTATATCTAATCTCTTTCGACACTACATTTTTTTCCAAATTTTGGGGTTCAATGCAGTCTTAAACACCCCTTTAAATTTCCTCTTTTCAAATCTTTGAGTTAATTTGTTTACTTAATTTAAAAAAAATACATTTAAAATGTAGATCATTTAATTTAACACACCTTTTCAGAGAAGTTTTCGGAATCAGTTATGGGTGAAAGGGATTATGTGGGGAGGGATGATGATGCCTGAAGGATTCTTGGGAGGAAACTTACAAAAAAAGAGTGTCGATAAAGTAGGACCTGAGTCAAACTTCATCTTCAGGCAAAACAATATTCCAAAGCTTACAACAAATATAGTCAAGTTGTATTTGTTACCCCACTGAGCCCAAGCAGCAGCGACATACACAGCCCTAATCTCCAAACCTAAATATCTTAAGTAATTTATGGATTTAGTTGGAAAAATCCATCCATGAACATTCTGTAACCAATAAAGAGGATCTGAAGAATATCTTAAGAGAACGGTGGCCAAAATTTCATTTGAATCAACAAAAAATTAGCAGAATCTGTACCAAAAGGAGAGATGATTGTGATCCAGGCGAAAGGAAAGGCTATTAAATATTAATTTGTTCTCTGCATAACTCTTCAGTGGCTAACCTTCTTTATGTAAGTAGGGAAATCATGTCCCTGAAGAGATCTTTTTTCTTTCGTCTGGCGTACTATCTTTGATAAGTACGCCAGACGCGCTCTCAGGATATCCTAGCGATCCTTCACAATTTTATTCCCTACTTCTTGCCAATTAAGTTTTATCTCTTATTCCTTCTTTTCTTGTCTAAATGTGGCAACCGTAGCCTAGTGACCATGATCGCGAGCTTACGGAAGCAGCTGTTTTCGTTGAGTCGTGGGTTCGAGTCCTGATGCCATTAAAGATCCGCCTTGTAGCCGGGCTGCTTCACGTTAAATCTGTCGAGTCCTCTGATTGGCGGTTCGCGGAAGTTTAGAGGAGTGGTGCCAGTTCAGGTCTCGTCCTCATCACTTGATCGAGGCTTGAAATTACGAGTTATTTCACCGATTCCTCTAGAGTGGCATCCAGGTTTAACGTAAATGAATAATCAAGCAATAAAAATCCATTTATTGTCTAGATTACAGTTTAAACAAATGTTTGTCGAAGCTTAACTAGATTTGTCTCAAGTGTCATAAACTATAATTATCGCTCCCTCAACTGTTGTTTGTGCAAAAATTAATTACTTTTGTGGAGTCGTATTTTATTTAAGCGTCATACTGATTTATTTTTAGGAAAAAAAATCGATTATGATTTTTTTTTCTCTATACGTATCGAAAGAAGGTAAACAAGAGTATAAACACAAAACAAAACATTTTCTTAAAACGCGAGTAAGCCGGTTACTTAAAACATATATTTTACACATTTTATTTTCAATTTTACGGCTTTCTGCATTTTTTCAACATGTGCTAGAAATATACATTTTTCAAAAACATATAAAGCATATTTTGAAAGAGATAATAAAAAATTTTCCACTATATCCCTTTAAATTAATCAATCAAAGACATAATGACTTTTATTCGTTTTATTTTTTATTTTAATAGTATCTCGTGATTTTCAGTATTTTTAATGGAAAAGGATCAATTCGAAACATAACTTTCATCAGAATGTTATTAGAAATTCCTTGTGTATTTTAGTCAAGAAAAAAAATACGTAATATTTTAAACTTAATTAATGATTCTTCTTATTTTCTTTCAAATTATATACACAAAAACCTTCTTTTTATTACAGTAGTTTAGATTAAATTATTTGATAGTTGATTATAAATTTTTTTGTAAATAAATTGAAAAGTGGATTAAATAATACAGAACAGCATCCGACGTCTAATCAACTCAATGTCGGATCGTGTTGCGGCATGTATTGCAGCTGGAGGCGGTCTGACGTGTAATTGAAGTTGTATTGTATTTGTCTAACTGTACAGACTGTATTTGCTTAATTGTCTAGATTTTGGGATCAAGGGAATATCTCAATTGAGTCATTATGTGTATTAAATTTCATTTCAATCCGAAGCTACCTTCTTGGTGCGTTATTTTCAATATCCCTAAGTGTACTTATTGATTCATAATAGTTTATTATTAACTGTGCTGTTCGTAGTACTTAGTGGTAGTTTTATGATTCCTAATATATATATATTTATCAAAAAAAATTATTTAGTCCAAATGATATAAAATCGCTTCAGTGAATATATTGGAGCATTCTATGTATCCTGAGATATATTTGCATTGTTATAGTAGATGGGTCCCCAAATCAACGAATTCCATACCTGTAGTAGCTTGCTTACTGACCTGATCTGAATTCTATTTAGCATGTGTGGGATATGGTCGGGAGACAAGTTACAACCCTTCCACACCTAGCATCGTTTCATCACTGAATAGAGCTCTTCGATACTTTTGGAAATCTTTAGCTCACAACTCTCTCACAATGCCATAGCAAGAATCAAAAGTGACCACACTGCTTATTACCTGCATTATCATCTTTTCATTTCATTTCTTTTTCCCTTAAATGTGAACTCTAAAGCCAATTTTCTTTCAAACTTACCTTTGCATAACAAAAATGATTGATATCGTTCTTTCGCGGTGTTTTCTTATTTTAAAACTGTTTTTTCACTCACACATCACATTTCCCGCTATTCCGACATATATTTTCTTCATTATTCACATAATTATAAATTATGCTTAATTTTTGCACACTAATGTATATGAAAACTCATCATTCGACAAATTGAATTCTACAAATCTACGTTCAAATATAGATTTTGATGTACGTATATGAATTTGTAAATTTTTCAAAAATGTGTTACCTTTTCGATTCTTAAAAAATAAATTAAGAACTCTTATTTTCTAGATATCTCGTATTTCAATAGAACATCTTCAAAATATAATAATTAAAAATAAAAGGGAAGCTTACAATATTCAGCATTATTTTTGTATATAGTTTATCTATTCGCTATATTAGTTTAAAGTTTGTCATCCAATTTCATAATGCATTTACGCGTATTATGTTCAACACAATAGGATTCCATATTTATTATCATTATATAAATTTATTTAAATGTTTATTACAATTTATGTAATAATTTTGAAGTGTGAGAGAGACTTTTCTATCATATGGGTTTCTGACTGTTTTTGAATAATTTAATTAATTTGAATTCCAGTGTATTTTTAAAGCGATAAAATGGTATAAAATATAAATTTTCATTATTTTATTTAAATTTATTAAACTATAACAAAGTTTTTGTTTAATTTTGTTTTAATGAATTATTTTTTCAGATATTTACAACATATTTCTACTTGAAGTTAATGATAACCTGATTGATAAAGAAGTGAAGAGGTGTCCTACAGATTTTGAGTGCAAAACAATTTTTTTCCAAAAACGAATATATAATGAAAATAATAGATGATGAGATACAAGCTCAATAAATGACCTTTCTTTCATTTAGGTTGATACATTAGTTTGGTTTCTCGATTCTGAACTTTCCAATGAACTCCCTTCTTTTTACTAAAATTTGTTTATGCTAATACGCAAAGAAGTTAAAGTGAATTATATTTTTTACTTGAATACATAACAGAGCTCTTAATAGATGAAATGAAGCTAAGTCTTATAGTACTTGAGAGGCGTATGAGGAAGTTAGGAAAGTAATGTATCAAATTCAGCCATTCCTATTCACTTTTGAGGGCGGTAAAAAAAAAGTTATTGAGAACTAACGATGTTTTCATGTTTTTGTCGCCCAATTCGCTTTATTTCTCTAGAAATCAACAGATAACAACTGGATCAAATGTCAAGAACAACGCTTGATTTGGCGTGCCTCTCTACTAACTTCCAAGTCACAATAAAATTTAGAGCCTTAAATCAACCTAACGTTGAGCACAATTAAGACAGTCTATGAAAATCAAGTTAAATACAAATGTTAATTATTCTAATGTATCGCAACCTCAATGATTATTATACATTCGAAGGTAAATTGAATAAAAATGACACTTTTTAAATAGTAGCTGATGATTTTTATATATTTTGCCATAGAAACCGAAGTTATCTAAAGCTTAAATCTTCATAAGGCATCGGTTTATTATTTTTATATTCATTTACAGTCTGCAACAAAATTATTAGATCTCTCAACGTTTCTCCCTCTTTTAACAGATGCAACATTTATGCGAATTCAAAATAAGGTGTATGAAATTTAACAAATTTATAGTTTCGATTTAGCTATGAAATAAAACAGATTTAGTATCTGTTTCGTGTCAGACGAATTTTGGGATAAACGGTGTGACATACATATAAGACTACGTTTGTTTTTTTCTAATAATGCAGATGATTTTATTTAAAAAGATCTGAGTTCAGCCATATCCTTACCTATCCAGAAAGATTGGAAGAAAACGCAGACAATCAGAAAGGAATTATATTCCTCGGACAATTAGTGTGAAAGTGGACTGTCTGAAGTAAAATTACGAAAATGTTAGTTCTGCAACGGAAAAGGAAAGTCTGAACGCAAAATAAGTAAAATTATTCGTCTTTCTTAAATTGTTATTCACAAATGTTATCTGAGTAAAACATAATAGAATAGAAAGGAGAAAAGAGGATCTGGCGGCAAGAAGTTATCAGCTCGTGCTCGTGAGATTTTCAAGCTGGAAGCAAAAAATATATAATCGACTCATAAAATTTCACAGGAGACAAGTATCTTACCTAACTTTGTGATAAAGTTTGAAGCCAAATGTGTGTTAATCTTCGGAAACTTAAAGGAAACCAAGTATGAGGAAACAGCATGAAGTACTACATCCGATGCGAGCAAAGAATGCCATATGTTTGAATATATATTATTTTCTGAGAAGAAAAATTAGCTTAGATGGAGTAGGAAATAAATTACTCGAATCTCGCCAGGAGGCGCCTTGTCTCGTGTAAGTGAGAGCGCACGGGTTCATGGATAATATTTCAGAGTGCTCTTGGATCTTGACCGCGTAAGGCGGATTATTTTCTTGTTTTTGATGTAATTTATCTTGACCGCAGAAGCGGGTTAAGTTAGGATGTGGGCTATTTGGAAGCCTTGTGTAATTTAAAAATAGTACAACTATTTGTTTATGAATGATTGGCGCGTAGAGACTGTAAATAAATGTGTATTTGCTCTCCCTATTTTGGCTCGCAATAGATGGTCCGGATGGCAATAACTACTACTGCCATGACTTTAATCAAGAATATAATTAGTTTTGCTATATAAGCAGACCTAATGTAGTTCCGTTATGTGTTGGCGCGTTTTCTCATTTAGAGGAACATTCCGTTTTCAAGGAGTTGATGGCAAATTGAACTCGGACAGTTATCAATGGATATTATACGGATGACTTATATCCTTAAATCTGTTTAAAGTGTGCCTAGATGGAAATTCTAACAAGATAATGCATCTAGTCATTCATCTAAGTCATCTAAAAGATTGGTTTAAAAAGAGGAAAGATTGATGTCAAATCTTGGTTGAGACTCATCTCTGACTTAAAACCTATAAACAAATCTATGAGGTTTTTCATCTCGCTAAGTGTACGAAAACAACAAACAATATCATTCTGCACATGAATTTAAATTACCATTACAGTGAAATGGGAGAATATATCATAATCTTTATTTTAAAAAAAATTTACTTAACTCGATACCAAATCGAGTGTTTCAAATTATTCAAAAAATTGTTAGAGAAAAATCTTATTAAATTAGCCAAGACTTCCTTTTCCTTCGTGTTGCCTTATAATTTTGTAACAGGTATTTTTGACACCTTTTTGTTTCGTTGCTGAGTTATTTCATAAATGATTTTCTTAAATGAACGTTGCTTACCTATCACAGGACTCTCCATGTACAAACATATGAAGTGCTTTTAATTTTGAATAAATTATTACCTTTACTTAATAAATAGAAATAAGTCTCGTGATTTTATACTTTTATAACGAGTTATATTTAGTCGCCAGCCTCCTGCAACAAAGTGGTCCTGTATGCAATGGTGCTAAAAAAATGAAACTGCTCCACTAAAAACAAAAATTCGGTTATGTGTTGGAAAACCTGCCACCACTTTTTTATCGGAGTGGGGGGAGTCACAAGGTATTATGTTTGTCAGTGTTCTTCATGGCTGAAGTACATTTAACGCAATATGCTACCATGAAATTTTGAAGAAGATTGAAACTGTGTATCTATCCGAATGACTTCCCTTTGCGATACGCTACATGTCTTTTCTCCAGGACGCTGCGACATCTCGTACACAGCTGGAATAACACAAGGAAAACTGAAGGAACTTCAATCATCAACCATTACATTAGACATCCTTCTTATAGTCCGAATTTATCACTTACGGACAACCACTTGTTTGCACTCCTCAGAAAAATATTAAAAAATTTTCTTTGGGTGAACAAGTAGAAGAATTTGTGAGCAATAGTCTTATAATACATCCGAATTCTATTTGTCATTCAGGAAATTATTTAAAAAAAATATCTCAATACTGTGAAAAAAATGATTGGATCTTAAAAG
>BMAW01024214.1:0-14716 GCA_019974015.1 Nephila pilipes
CACTAAATTGGTAGACATGAGTATTTTTTTGAAGAGAAACAATGTATGTCACCTTTTTCCTTAAAAATTGTGGGAAACAAATGCTTATTTGTTTCTTATTTCCAAGATTTGGGTTACCAGTAAGGCAGGCTGGGTACCTCCTTTATTTCCTAAATATGTACATTTTTTTCAGATATTTTTTAGTACCAAATAAAAAGGGGTTTTAAGCATAACCATTCCATTTCAGTTTCGTTTCAGATTTCAATGATTTTTTTCAAGAATATTTTTACTTAAATAACTGCATACTAAATATATTTATTTAATTTTATTTTCTTCCAAAGAATTTGTCAGAATTGTTACTAAACAATGTTGCATATTTGTCAGTATTGTTATTAAACAATGTTGCATATTAGTTTTTATGCAATGCTTTATTCATAATTGATTTTGTAAATTTTCCATTAACTAATTCAAAATATAAAATGAAATGCATCATTTTTTTTTAATTATACATTTGTTGTTTTTATTTCATATTCTTGTATACAAGCACTAATTCTTGAAAAGAGAATTTAACTGAGGATTCAGCACAAAAATAAGACTACATTTATGATTCCAGATGAAGTAGGTTTTTTTTCCAAAGCAGAGAGAAAAACAAGCAACTCAAATTTTGGCCCTTTTTTTTCTGAATGTTTCTAAAATGCTATATATATATATATATATATATATATATATATATATATATAATTTTAATTGAAACATTCAGCAGAATTTTAGATTACAGTGTTCTAAGATTTTGCTAAATATATTTAAGCTTTTTATCCATATCAAATCATTCTCCTTGTACTGAAAATTTTAGATAAATTTACTAAAAAAATTCCAAGATTTTATAATCTTAATAAAATAAATATAAAACTTTACAAGAAGTAAGATTTCGAAATATTTAAGTTTCAGGCAAAATTAGTGAAAAAAGAGCTATTGCCCAGAGATAATCCAGAAAAATATCAAAAAGAAAAGAGCTTGCTCTGATTAAATTTGTCCATCATGATGCTTTTGAAAAACGTGTTCAGTTATTCTTCATGTTTCTATTTAATCCACATATTTTTAAAAATATTCTCGCATTTCGATCATTCTGCGTTCTATAACGTATATATATATATATATATATACATCCTGATCAATCATGGCTGTGTGTTACTAGAACGGCTGTTACGTAATTTGGTTTCTGTTTTTTTTTTTTTTAACTATTTCAATAATTTATTAAAGCATTTACTTGTTTTATTACTGAATTTGACATCTGTGACAGTTGCATAAATTAACATTTATTTTCCCTTCGTTTCAATAGATTAAGTCTGTTCGACTTTTTTCCATTAAAATGAAATAAAATTAGAGCAATTTATGAAACAATATCCGACATAGGGTGCCTCGTCATACCTCAATTGAACATAAAATAACATTCCCAATATGTGATTATATTGAAAAACTATCCTTTTGGAGTGCGCTGGTAAAAACCCAAGCAAAATGCTTCAGAATCACTCTTCTCTAGGACGAGGAATAAAATAAATAAGGTTGGTTGGTTTTATTAACCTCGCCTCAGAAGACACTGTTGGACAAATTGCAACAGACACATAATTTTGAATCTTCGTCAATTGACGAGGACGACACCTCAGCATTCCCCTCCCTTAACTTCCACACCACGCCAACAGGAGGGCTTTGAAGCACGAAAGATTTAACGTGCATTAAAAATAAATAAGATATCGGGATAGGACAGATATCTGATGAACAAAAATATAAAAATTGAATAAACAGGAAAATGCATGGAATATTACAGCCTTAATATAGGTATTATATTTGATATTTTTTTTAAAAAAAAAAAGATGTAAAAAAATGAATATTTTTAAACAGTTTAAAACAAGAGATTTCCACAAATAAAATTTGCCTTCACATTTCAGTGTACATTCTTACCTTAGAAATTCAGATTAAAGAAAATCATTAAGATAATTTTTTTTTTTTATTCACATAAATACTTATTTCTTGCGAACGCTCAATATTATAGATATTCGTGTACTGCAAGAAAATGTTATTTCTAAGAAACGATTTATTGACAACAACATTGTAACTAGATCCAAGAAACTTTTAAAAGAAGAAAGAAATTTCACCCAAAATTATGCATAACAACAATGATAATGAAAACAAGCAAACGAACCAAAAGACAATTCATTATTTTTTCTCAAAATTCGTCTTTTTATATGTGAAAGACGTCACAGCATAATTTGAGAAAAATATATATGAAATCGTTGATTGCTGACGCAAAGCACAAACTTTGATAACTTTTAATTAAAAGAAAACATTCAAAATAAAATGAAATATTGCATCACTAAAAAATTATTTAAAAAAAAATAATTACGTGAATTTCTTAATGTAGTTTACTTATAAAGTTCAATGAGATATGTTTATGAAAGAAAACAAGTATTTTTTTTTTCTATTACAGAATAATAAAAATCGCTGCTGTAATAAAAAGGTAAAAGTCTTAATGTTTGTGGCAATGCTTTTGCTCAAGACTTCGACGAAACTTAAAATAATGACATCATAAAAATTTTGTCTCATAAAAATTACTAAAATAGAGTTAAAAACAAATAATTATAGAAATAATATGAAAGCAAATGTGATATATCCCGCTTTATTAAAATTAATATATATTATAATAAAAATGATTGAAAAATGAGAAAATAATAATATATTGTGCAAACCGTAATATATATACAATTGCATACATATTTATTTTACTCGATCTATACAGATATACTCAATTTATATAGTTATACGAAGATAATTTTATGAAAATAATAGTAATGTAGTATAAAAAATGTTTTAACTCATATAAAATAATATAGAAAACAATATTCATTTTGTTCATCTTATATTCAAACGACCAATATGCATTTTTATTAATAATCACCAAACGACTTTTATTTCTGGAATACCATTTTTTTTTTCAAAATGTGACTTTCTTTTTTTGATAGATGCGTACCGCATGAACAACTTATGAGAAAAAAATTTGAATTAACAAATCGATTGTGAACGAAGTATAATCTTTTTGAGAATTGAAAAAAGAAATTCAAGCATGATAATTAAAAGAATACATTCCACGTATTTTAAAATTGATACCAAAGTAATTTTTTTCAAAAATTACCAAAAGAAGAAATTGTTTATCAACTTACTGTCAAAACAGGACTTTCAGATGTTTTGGGAGAAAAGATTGAGAAAGCTAGCTTTGGTGATAAAGAAGGAGGGTGAGACGTCTCAGTTCTGCCAAAACATAGGATTCTGGTTTTCTTTTGACAGAATATGTCGCCAAATGATTTCGAAGAAGGCTTTCAATAAAGCCAAAACATAACATCTTCGACAGAAAAGCGCCAAAAGCTTGGCACTCCTTCCCCTCTTAGGTAGGGTTACCTTGTGATTATTGTTAGCCCTTCATATAATGGAAGGGGGGTTTGAAGGCCAATGACCTTGAGTGGACAATTTCCAGCTTCACCCCCTGACTAGTTTTTCACAACACTTGTGCAGGAAGCCTTTCTATATTTTCGTATTTTTATTTCAACTACAATAAATAGATATCGCATTATAAGATAAGGTAACAAATAATTTTTCAATTTTTGACTTTTCTCAAATATTTACTCGAGGGAAAAAAATAAAAAAAACAAATAATACAGCAGAGTAGCGAATTTAAATTCTTCTCTGTCAAATATCATCTTGTGTCTTAAAGTGGATTTATATGCATTTGCTCATTGTAAATTTATATGCACTTGCTCATTGTAAATTATAGAATGTGACATAATAAAATCCTAATTTTTTGGTTAGACTTATCTGAAAAATTACATACTTAAGTGGAAATTCTAACCAGTAATTAATTATTTGTAAATAAGTAAGAGTTGAATAATTAAAAAACTTATTTGCATTACAATATAACAATGGATTGATGTACTAATTTGAAATTCGCTAAAATAGATTAACAGTTAGAAATAAAGGGAAGAAAATGTATTAAGCCTTTTTTTTTTACAACTTTGTAGCGAATTTATTTCTTTTAATAAGATTTATCTGTTATACGTATGATAATTACATTATAAATTAAATAATTGCTGTAGTTGAAAGAAATAATACTTTAAGCACAGCTCATCGACAGGTACGAAGACTAAGAATCAAAGGAATCACAATTTGCAAACAAATAAAGTAATTATAGGTTTAGTTAACATTATAATAACGGATATTAATAAAATATGTAGTCGTAATAAAGAGGCATTTAAAAATTTTCATAAAATATATAGCTTTTTTTTAATCGATAATTATTGATACAAAATTATGTCTTTCTTTAAGGTTAAAAACTTGTCCTTAAAGAAAATTTCATTCCCTATAAACTATCAATAATTTATTTTAGGAAAAATTCACATTTCCTATTTTTTTCTTTATGAAATATTCTTATGATACCTAGAACTTTTCTAAAAGTCTATCGGTTGCCTATAAAGGTCTACTCATTACGAAATGAACAGAGAATCGTGTCAGAAAAGTGTTACTTTTAAAAAGACAACAAATAATATAATTATTACCATAATTAATGCTACAGACATACATGATAAAGATAAATATAGCAGGTATTCATTAAAATGCATTTAACATTGATGCGGAATATGAGTTTTTGTGGGTGAAAAAAACTTGTGTTGATAAGGAGAATTTTATCTTATTTTGAAGAGACAGTATCAGTAATTTGTACCAGGTATGTTTAACGTTTCTTAATTTTTTTTCCCCTTTAAAATTTTATAAGATATCTAGGGACCCTTGAATTGAAGTGACCCCTGATCAGAATAACAGGAGTCGAATCTGCTATAATCGAGAAGTGCTTGTATCGGAATGAATGATTTGGTAAGCTAAGACTTTACCGTTTGAACGCAAACTAGGATTAACTAAGTTAAGAGGGATTCAAGAGCGAGCTATCTCGCGTAATCTTCGATTGTTAATAAAGTGTTTTGTTTAACTTTTAAGCATCTTTAATATATATTTTGAACTGACTGGCCATTTAATTGAATTTTAAGATGACTAGTGTTAAATAACTAAGGAAATACATCACAGCTTTTGTCTAAAAGCTAACGTGTTTACCTGCCATTATCAAGCTGATCCGCATGTTCAGATTCAAATTGCACCAAATACCCTTCTTGGTGAGCGTGGGAGTCGTTCAAAAAAAAACTCGTGCGTATTAAATGAAAATGAGTCTCCATATTCGGATTTGGTGTGATGAACGGTAACGGTAACGGCTAAAATTACGAGGTACCTGTTTCAAAATTAAAAACATACCCTCTCATCAGAATTACTATTAAAAAGTTAAAGTGCATCATTTAATAAAATGTTGGCTTAATTGTAATCAACTATAATAATTGTGATCAAGGCAACAAGCGCCTGGGCGTTCGGCAGAGTGAGGAACTGCCGAAACAAAGTTGAAAAGAAAAGTTACGAAAGCGCATTGCCATTGGACGCTGTAGCCAGTAAGCTAAGAAGCATATATAGCAATGGGCGGAGAGAGCTTTAGGGGGTGGGACTTCAGTTCGAAGGCGAAAACGACTTCGAGAAAGCTGTCGTCCGCGGGTTTTTGAGAGGTTGTAACTAGATAAAAATAAAGTTAAAATTAAAATGAAATAAATAGAAATGCCGTACCGAAACCAATTTAAAGAAAAATGCAATTTAAAAGTTTGAGGGAAAATTTAAACGCGAGGAGATTGAATTTGAAAAAAGAGAATTAACATGAATTGAGATATGCGCCACTAGTGACGCTTGGTGGTTAAAATTGGTTCTAACTTAGGAAAATGGAAAATAAAGTATAAACAAACTTTTAAGAGCTTAAATCACTAAGATTTCGAAATTTTAAAATTTTTGAAAGTGATCGACAGTGTTACGCGAGGTCCATTTTGACCATGAGACATTGACACTTATCGATGTGAAGTCCTTAATTTAAAAATTAAGCAGGATATCACTAATGAATTGCTTCAATGCGCTATCAGTCTTTTTCAGACTGGGAAATGAATATAAGAGTGTCCGAGAGCGGCTCTTGGTCTTTTTTTGCGATGATGCGATTGACGCATCATACTAGGGGAGTTGTTGAAGCAGTGCATTAGGTATTTGAGGGATCCTATTAAAGAAATTAAATGATTGTTTTTTAATGAACTCTAGAATTGGTTCAATATTTAGATCTTTATGCAGGACTTCATTCCGGACAAACCAAGGAGCATTAATCATTTTCCTAAGGTGGATATTTTGAAAGACGTGCAGTCGTTTCAGATGGGTGGTTGCCGCAGACGCCCAAATAGGCGACGCATACAACATGATCGGTCTTAAGATCGACTTGTAGAGCAAAATTTTGTGCCTGATCGCCAGCTTGCTTTGACGAGAAATCAAGCGAGTGAGCAATCTGCTCATTCCGATAGCCTTTTGATAGGTTTTTCGGATATGGTGGGAAAATGTTAATTTTGCGTCTAAAACCAACCCTAGTTACTTGTATTCAGTAACCCAGGGGACAGGTTGATCGAAAATGGTGACTGCTGGCAAATTGCCAATGCACCGTTGTTTCGTAAAGAGGAGGCAAGCGATTTTGGATGCATTAACTTTAATTTTCCAGTCAATGAGCCAGAGCTGTAAACGAGAAATGTATTTCTGCAATCTTGCAATAATTTTCCGAATTGCAGATGTCTTGGGACATAATAGCAGTGTCATCAGCAGACATTGCTAAATGAATGTTGGAAGCCTTCGGGATGTCATTTACGTACAAAGAAAAAATTCTTGGACTTAAAATCGATCCCTGGGGGACTCCACTTAGTATTGGACGGGGGGAGGAGACTGCATTTTCAACTCGAACCCGAAAACTACGAGAGTCCAGGAACGAGTGAATAATTTTGATAAGTTGGTCCGAAATTCCAAGTTGCATCATCTTGGAAATAAGCCCCTTGTGCCAAATTTTATCAAAAGCTTTGGCAATATCGATAAAAAGCATACCCGTAGCCTTGTTATTGGAAAAGCCTTGCTGGACCGTCTCATTAACTCTAAGTAACTGCGTTACTGTAGAGCACTTGGGACCAAAACCATGCTGCTCCGGAATAACAATATTCCTGGAATTGCAGAACTGGTCCAGGCGATTCAAAATAACACATTCATATGCTTTGCTCAGCGAACTGAGTAACGATATGGGGCGATAATTTTGAGGTTTCGTATCATCAGAATCAGACTTGAGAATGGGGACCACCACGGCGATCTTCCAAGCCTTAGGAAAGTAGCAGTTCTCCATTAAAAAGTTAAAGAGCAGCGTAAACACGAAAATAAATTTAAGAGGGAGGTTTTTAAGGATGCGGTTTGAAATTAAATCCAATCCCGGACCCTTCTTAATTTTTGTTTTATGTATAAAGTCCAAAATTTCGCTAGCCTGGACTGGTTCCAGGTCTAGGCATGTGGGAAAGGCCAAAAACCTTTGGATTTCACGTTTAGTATGAGCTGAGAATCTGGGATTCTCGTCTTCATTTGGTTTGAATTGTTTTTGAAGGCTATTAGCTATAACTTCCGCCTTTTCAATAGGAGCTACACCAACACTGCCGAGGGCACCCTTCAGGGGCGGAATGGTATGAAAAGGCTTTTTGAGTCGAGAGGTTTCTCTCCAAAGGGTGTTTGAGTCAGGCGAGAGGCCTTCAATGTGTTTTTCCCATCTTTCTTGGGAAAAGTGTTGAATATCTCGTTTAATCTCATTGCTGAGTGCACGGAGTTCAGATTTCAGAGCCGGATTCCTACATCTTTGCCAGACTCTCCGTACATAATTTTTGCGACGAATTTTAGTTCTGATCTCAATAGGGAGTCTCAGAGGAGGAGGTTTAAATTTTGGTTTTGAGGCCGTCACAAGTGCCTCAGAAATAGTTTCACCAATTTTCTCTATAGAGTTTTCGATATCTTCATTGCTGGAGGTTTCTGAGATAAGGAGGGGTTTTGAATTTAAAATAAATTTAAAATTCTCCCAATTGGTAGAGAGTTGCTCTGGTAATTTTAAAAATGCAGAGTTAGTATTAAGAGTCAAAATGACCGGTAAATGATCTAAACTCAGATCTTGAATGACTCTTATATCATAATTAAAAGGAATATTTTTAAAGATTGCAAGATCAATCTTTCAAATCCCTATCCCCCGGTCGGGATCTAGGGTTTATGTGCGTAGGGGTGAACGGTGCAACAACCCTAGCACCAGGAGTTCTGCTTATAATATTTTTGAGTTTGTGGCCAAAAGTATTTGATCTTGAATCATGCCAGTCTTTATGACACGCATTCATATCTCCAGCAATGATTACGTTTTGTCCAGAATTAAGAAGTTTAATAAAGTCCTCCTCTGGAAAATGGCATCGATTGAGAGGGGTATTGCGAATATAAGCAGAAATTATTCGCAGTGGTGGGTAGTTATTAATTTTAATTTCGATCGCTGTTGCATCAATATACTGTAATCTCCGAAAGAGGACTCTGCAATGTTCATAATTAATTTTACAGTATAAAGCGGTACCTCCGTCGATACGAGGAATTAAAGTTATTCTATCGTCTTTGAAAAGACGATAGTTGGCGATCTGGGGTTCGTGCCCCGGTTGGAGCTTTGTTTCCTGAACCAAAAACAGATCAAAATTATGCTCTGTGACGAAGTCTCTGACTTCGTCAATCTTGGAACGCAGACCATTTGCGTTCCAGAACCCAAGAGAAATGTCGTGCACGTTACGATTGAATTTTAATGTTGGGGTGGGGCGCGGTAAGCGCGCCCATGCTTAAGAGCGACATATTCCTCGAAAATAATACAGGCCTTGTCGTCAGCCGCTGTGACTTGGCGGAGGGCAGGGAGACACTCCCGGAATGCCCGAGCGAAAAGTTGCTCGTCGACATTTGCGTCACTGGCGATAGCCATAACTCCTCGGAAAATTTCCCCAAAGTTTCCCGAGCTGGGAGTAGCCGCAGAATTTTGAACAGGGGCGGAATGAATCGTGGTCTGTCCAGTTAGAATTTGGGAGTAAGAAACCTGCTGAGTGGCCTGTCGATAACTCTCGAGAGGACGCTGGTTCTTGAGAGAGTTAACATTTTTTGTCTTAGGGGCCGAATTTTTGCTTTTTAAATTTTTGTTTGAATTTTTATTTGTTAATTTAGGGCTTGAATTGTTGCCCTTAGTTAATCGGGGGCTTTGGCGCCAATTCGCCGCGTGATCCCCTCCGCAATTTGCACACCTTAGAGGAGTGTCAAAGTCATTGGGACAGTCCCTAGCACGGTGAGCCCCTGCGCACTTGACACATTTGATAGGGAGGTGGTAAACTTCAGAGGAGTGAAAAAACCCCTGACACCTCCAGCATTGAGAAGGGCGCGGTGTGATGAAGAAGTTAGGAAATTCAGTTTCAGATCTTGTCTTTGTCAGTTGAACATGGCTTAACATATCGACATCTAAAACTATTCGTCCACCACATTGTGCTTCTGAGTGAAACATTGATAAATAATCAAGTTTACTATTCGAACTTGTTATTTTTTACAAAAAAAAAAAAAAAAAAAAAAAAAAAAAAACATTTAGAATTGAATTTCCTTTTCTGTTTTCAACATTTTATTTCTTAGCTTTTCGCATCACAAAATGAGTTCTGTATCAGGAAAACAAATAAGAGTAATTGATTTCGGAAACTACATTAATTTAAGAATGTCTGTTTTTGTATAGAATCTACTGACGGTAAAATATAATCGTAAAACTTGTTATTTTATTTTCAAGTAATGAATTAGGTTCTGAATAAATATATATAGTTTCTGAAAAAACATATGTTCCTTTTAAAAAATGTCAACGAATTTTCTCGTTTTTTTTTTTACAATAATTATCTATAAGATCGAAACAATATTTATTTGTTTCTTATATGATGTTTTTTACTCAATTAATTAAAATTTCACTTTTTTGAGTTAGTTTTTCATGAATTGGATTAGATTGGATTTCTTTTCAAAAATGAATAAATATATGATTACATATGATTACATCTAAGTGATTTTCACCCTTTCTCCAGGTGTAATAAGGTAATTCTCATCTCAAGAGAAACATTTTTTAAAAGGCAATACATGATCCGATTTAACAGATTTTGGCTTTATTGAAAGCTGCCTTCAAGTTAAAGATACCACACAAATAAAAACCTAAAATATTAGCAGTTTTATTAATTACAAGTGTCCCACAACACATATCCTGTTTATTATTTACTAAAATCATTAAATCGATTACTTCCAGTAGTAATTATTGTATTTAAATTATTAAGTCACTTGAAAACTGCCCAAGCCTTATTGGCCCATTAAGGGATTCTCATTTTCGTTTCTGTAACCTTTGGCCAAAGAGTGATTAATGTTCTGCGTCGACTGCCTAGCTCGTCACTGTACCCGAGCCTCATCGAGTTTCACCTTTAATAACAATGGGGTTCATCGTTATGCAACGATAACCAATCAACAATCAAAACTTATTTCTGGTGAATCTGCTCCAAAGAAGGAAAAGATGAACTCATCGGCCGGAAAAATTATGACGAAGTTTTTAGGTGCAAAAAGTGTCATGACTTCGAATATGAATAACGGAGACTTTGAAAGCTATCTAGGGAGTCATGATATTTACTAAAAAAGGATCATTTTCGATGCTACCAACGCCATCTTTTGGATTTTCTGAGGACTTATTGAACGACCCTCGTAACATTGGAATGGCGATGTGATATGATTGCTTACTAACATCGCGCTAGAAGCAACACGATGCCGACGTAATTTTGAACCTCGGTCAAGTGACGAGGACGTCACCTGAAGTGGCACTCTCTCTACTAACTTCTACACTACGCCCTCGGGTGGATTTTGTGTCTCGATAAATTTAATATGCATCAGCCCCAGCTACACGGCGGATTTTTAGTGGTCTCGTTACTGGAATCTATGACTCGACGAAAACCATAATATCTACGCATTTTTATACAATATTTGATTTTTTCGTCACATTTAGGATTTTAACCCTTTTACGATGTTTAACGGTTCCTTTTCTTACTAAGAGCCTCTTTTGTAATTTGTATTTCGGTTTAAAGTTGAAGATATTTGAACAAATGTTTGGCGCAGCATATCCAGGCATGGGTCTTGCGCCATAAACCCAAAATCACTCACTCATTCTTAGAAATAGAAACAAGCAGTGTTATATTGACATCTTGAATACTTTAGAATAACACATTTAAGTTAAATTTTACTAGTAGAATTTAAAAAGGAATCTTAATTATTGCAGGGACATGGAGGGATGGAATTATTATATTCTATGGCAATATAATGACAATAATATTGGTTTTCCGTTAATTATTATAACAGTTAAATTCTTGATGTACGTATTGAAATATAACTCTGTCTGAATAATAAAATACAGAACAACAATTACAAAGGAAATTCATTTTTATTTCATTTTAAATTATATTTGTTGGTTTCTAATCTTGCGACTTATGAATTGCAAATTTTGTGACATATTTCAAACAATTTTTATTACGCCCATTTTTTTTTATATGTTAGAGGTAAGATTTTACTTACTTTTTAGTAACCTTATTATTTTTCTGCAACGCTATGTCCTGAATTTGATTCAGATTATTATTTCCTTTATGGTTGTCGAATTCATTATAATTTACATTCTTCAGAAAATGGCTGAAACATCTAGTTTTCAAATCCCAGCTTTGGCTCCAAGGGCTGAAAAGGAATTAAATGATTCTTAAATTGTCCCAATTACCAGTCACTTCCAGCATTAAAATTTTATGGTGTCCCAGACTCTAATATTCAATTCATACCAGATGCAAAACAAAATGATTTCTATATGACTAAAAAATCCATCCCTGTTGTAAATAATGTTAATGTTACGATTTTCGCACTTGTCCTTGATGCTCAACTGAAAGCTACAAATCTGCGGAGGCCATTTGTATCGAAACTGCACAAGAAAAGAGCGGCAAAGAAAATCCCAGGTGTTCAATCACTGATAGTATTGAAGTCGTGCGAAGCGTTAAATCTTCATACTACGTTGCTCCTCAATAGAATTTTAACCACCCTCGTAATATTTCAGTAATTAAGACTGTTTTAAGTCAATTATTTTTAACTGCTTACATTTACGAAAAGCCAGAATTTAAGCATATTCTAAAGTAGTTCTAGCGACAAAAATCTGGCAAGGGCAAAACCTTTGTGCAAAACTACATTTGAACAGTTTAAAACCCTTCACATTAGATGTTTCTATCTGATATTGAAAAATATATATACATAGTTACATAAGATGGTTGACGAACGTCAGCGAGTCATCGCTTTTGCTCAGAATGTAGGAAAAAGTGTTGAATGAAAAGTCCAGCAGATGGCGCCCCTCGGGGAGATGAAGAAGTTGGAATTAATGAATGAAGAAAAATAAATCAGAGGAGTATCCGTGATACCATGCAGTATCAACACAATGTGAGTTAGATGTAATCAATATGAAATACAAATGGAGATGCTATAATCCTTACGAGAAGAGAAGTATTATTAGACAAATAATGCGATTCACTATGGAGGTTATAAGGGAAGAGACCATTTGGTTGTCTTGTAGGCGAGATTGAATTTTGAATGAGGATAGGTAAAAATAGTTTGAGCACTGATTTCATTATTGTGATTTAAGATGGAGATTAAAACATTTCGGGACAGCTTGGCGATGTAGTCTTCAATGGAATCAATATTTAAGTCGTTACGAATAACTAAGTTTCTGATGTACCAGGGGGAATTTGTCATAATTCTTAGGATCTTATTTTGCATTACTTGCTCTTTTTTCATATGGGTGGTTGCGACCGATACCCAAACGGGGGTGGCATAAGTGATGATTGGGCGAAGAACTTGTTTGTACAATAGCACTTTGTTTTTTAGAGAAAGAGGTTAGATTTGAAAAATGTTTACTAGAAAGGCTTTAGGACCGCAATATGGAAAATGTGTTGTACTGAATATTTAATAATTGAACACTTAATAACACCGAGATACACTTAAAAATTGTCTGTGCGGTGAAGAGTGTTTGAATAATTACGGTGCAAGGGTTGATGAGTTTTAATAGAACCTTAACTTTAAATTTCTTTTAAAATATTCTGTTTATTATAAGGAATATTTGTTAAAGAAGTTAATTTCAACAAAAGGAGAAAAAATTTGTGTTCACGTAATATTCTTACCTCAGAGTAATGCACATGTCGTTACAACACACCGTTAGTCGCTCTTTTATAGCTGATGTATTTCCAAAACACTGTTTTAAGTAGGATCATCTGAAAAAGTAAAGACATTTTACGACACAAAGTTGTTTTCAAATATTAATGTATTAATAGATTTTCGGTATTGATGTTAAAAATAGAAATTTAATTTAGAACTTTTTGATCAATTTTAAATAACATTATTATTTATCTTTTTATACTTAAATATTTTCAACTTCGTATCAAAGTATTTTAATTTCTATTAGAAACTTTTGTGATTATGAGCATTCATTTCTAATCATTTTTATTACAGGACGACACTTTATAAATATGAAACACACACAAAACACAGAAATTCAACATAGAATAGACTTAAGTCCTTCAGTGATCTTAACGCTTATTAAGGCGTGTTTCACCTTATGGAATTCTGTCGTTTCTGCTACAGGCGCTGATGAACTGTACACAACTTGAGGGCGCCAGTACTTCACAATAAAAATAATTTTAAAAAAAAGCATTATTGAATTAAAAAAAAACTTTTACACTTAATGTTTTTGTTAATGTAATGCTGCATTCATTTCAATTTCGACATGATGAAATATATTTAAGTGCAACTGATTTTTTAACAGCGTTTGAGGTATTTAGGTTATGAAGCGAGAGAGGAAGAAATTAATGTAGACTGTTGGGTGATGATATTGTTCATCCCGAATCTACGATGGTTTGCTCTTACGCAAAGGGGCGGTTGTCTAGGGAGGTAATTTTACTACCGGATTCCCTGTGGTTTTTGTAGAAATTCAATGATGAGGCTCATAGTAGATTTAATTGTTTATTAGGATATATGATGAAGAGTGAAAAGTATTTACACTATGAGATGACGCATTGACCATTTCATCGGATCTAAATAGATGGCTGCCTCATTTAAGTTTGCCCATATTGGCGATGGGCACTAGAACGCGCTTGGGCGTTTGAAGATTACTTCCGACGCGGGTAATGAGAAGAAGAAGAGAAGCGGAAAGTGGGGGCAAGAGAGAACGAGAACGAAGTGTCATTGAGTTTTGTTCTGGAATAGGAGAACACCGCAGGCTTCCCTCTTTTGAAATCTGATTCGTGCAAGGTTTTATCTCAGGTATCAGGAGGCTGGTATATTGGAAAATGGAATTCCCTGTTCATGTCTTTAATAATTAACGGAAGATCCCCATAAAATTAACTGACTGGATTCTTGGCAGCACACCAAACGTCTCCTGGCAAACAAGCAAAAATTAACAGGCAGGCATCGGGACAATATTTTACAACGACTTACTACTCTGTTATTGACTGTGTGTGGTGACTGTGAACTTTTGGGCCTCTTGCTTGCTTATCTTGGTTTCCAAAAGGAGCTTTCGTTTCTTTTATTTTTAAAATATTCTCGCTCTCAAATTCTAACTTTTCCCAAAATGTTCCAAAGCCGACACTAGTTTAACTATTTGATTTCTCTAATCAGTTCCCCAGCACTTTCTGCA
>BMAW01024219.1:0-13194 GCA_019974015.1 Nephila pilipes
GTCATGTCTAATTTATTTTCCTAGAACCGCCACCGTGTTTCAAATTTAAAGAACAATAAATAGCTCTCATGTTTCTTCCAATTGCGACACTAGTAAATATTCAATCCTTACAAATTTTGTTTTAAGATTTCGACCTCGAATTAGCTTCCCCCCCCCACTCTCTTTAGTATAGCAACTAATGCAGAATGAAAATTATTAAATGGATTATGAATGAAGCTCTGCCAACAAATACTAGCCACCAAAGGGACTATTGTTTTCTGTATCCTATAAATGCCGTAACTGACCACTTTTCAAAAATTAACTTGTTTTTTCTTTTTTATGTCTGCTTTCTTTAGTAACGAACTTAATTTTCAAACATACGTCGTAATAAATTTCTCTTGAATTTTTTATTGGATTGAAATAAAATATATGCAATATGTGTCTGATACCTGCTTTCACCACTAATGAACTGCATTTCCAAAAATATATCGTCATAAATTTCCCCCAATTTTTTTCTTGGATTGAAGTGAAACAAACATAAAAAATAAGTGTTTTATATACATATCTATTTGTGTATTACCTTGAATCATATGTAAACTGGAATCAAGGAAGGACTAAAAATAAATAACCTTATTTAGAATTTTAAGCGGTGAGGCAGCCTTTTTTTCCCCCGAGAACTTCAAACTACATATTTTTAGTTTGGCTTAGTGGTCAAATGATTTTAATATTGATTTACAATTATTAGCTATCAAAGGAGCTATTTTTTTTTATGTGGACCCACCTAGTTTGGTTAAATCTGTTCTTTGCAAAACTTTGCATAGAACTTTTTAATTTTTGTTGAATTGTCTTTTCACCTCTCTAAAATAAAAAATAAAAAATGACGTTTCATGAAGATAGGTAAACGAGATTGCAAAAAACTATATAAACGAAGGACAAATTGCATTTATATGATGGTAGAAATGCTTATTGATATTTTATCTTCCTCGTCTCAACTTTTCCAGTAATTGATTTTTTTAGACTCAGTGCCAAAACATAAATAAATAACGTAGATTCTTTAGAAATAATCCTAGCACGAAACAAGTACTTGTTTTTATTGAGAGACTGTAATGAATTTCGTGTTAATTTCATATATATCTAAAATCTTATTCCCTTCTTATAATTAAAAATAGAGTATCAATATGTGTAAATTTTTCCCCCAACTACATTATTTTACATAATTAAAAATCAAGAATAATCGGCAAATTTCTATTACGATGAGATTGTATGTGCAAAGTCTCTTGATTGAGATAAAATTATAATTTAAGATACTGTTGCGCTATCCTAGAGCAATGATGGGCAAAGTACGGCCCGCGAAAGTATTTAAGCCTTCCCGCCGAGGGTCCATCGACATTTATAGTATATGGCCCGTTATAATTACTTTTTGACAGTCGAGAAGAAAAAGTAGATTCTACTTAGTAGAATAATAGATGCATAACCTATAGGTGAAGCTAAACTAGCCGCGTAGCTCATGTGTTGCGTAATACGGTGCGCAAAGCGAGGTGAAATGAGAAGCGCGGGCGGCGGGGGCGAGTGAACTCAATCGCCACTCGCCAGCTGTCACTGACCGAGCCGCACGTTTTACGTTAATTTTGTCTCTTGTTCTTGCTTGTAAGCGTAACGCTTTACATTCATAATTTTTTTTAAAAAAAAATAAGCACCCCTTTTAAGAACATGGAGTAAAAGTCGATTTCGAGTGTCGTCTGTTTAAAGAAGAGTGGGATTGGAAATACTTTTTTACGGAATACAACGGTAAGCCAATATGTCTTTATTTGTTATGAAGCGGTGGCGGAATTTAAAGATTTTAACTTGCTCGTCATTTTAACACGAAACATTCAAATACCAAATATGCTTTGATGAATGACGCAGAAAAAAAGGTAAATGCGGAAAACTTTAAAAAAAAAAAAAAAAAAAAAAAACAATATCTGCTCAACGGAATATGTTTATAAAGCAAAACACTGCTCAAAAGGCTTCTACACTGGCTGGATATGTTGCGGCTTATAAAATAGCTAAAAATAATAAACCATACTCGGAAGGAGAATTTGTTAAAGACTGTATGGTGAGTATGGGTAAAATTTCATGTCCAGAAAAAATTAAAATCTGCGAACAGACTTTTTCAACCATGAAATTGCGGAAAAACTCAATCAGAAACCGATTGACTGATGAACACCTTTTCGCACTGCTGAAAGTTGCTTCGTCACAGTTGAAACCTGCTTTCGAAAATATTATGGAAAATCAAAAACGATTCCATATGTCTCACACACCTAACAAGGCAGAGCCTTCGAATAAAAGTTAAATTAATTATTATTTAGTTTAAAAGCTATTTTGTAACATTTGTGTAATGCTGTAATATTTTTATAATATTTTGATTCAAAGCTCTAACACAAAATGCATTTTTTTATAATTCTGGCCCTTCTCTAGAATTTCTTTGTGGCCCGCCATTAAAAAAGTTTGCCCACCACTGCTCTAGAGTCTAGACCACATTCGGTGGGCGGAGTAGCGACAACTATTATTTCGGGGAACTTAACCCTCACGGGCTTCTATCCCCTGTGAAATGGCTTAAAAATGAATGGTGAACTGAACCTTGGTTTTTCACTTGCCCAGAAGTTAATGAGTTATTATTGAAGTTATTATAAAAAATTGCAATAGCTTGATGTTAAAATTTAAAATAGAGTTTTTAAGGAATTAATAATTATAGCAGAAAGTAAAAAGATATCACAAAGTAAAAATTATATTGGTTGATCAAATTTAATTGCAGAATAGATAATTTATTATAATATTGCAGCAGAAGTCTATTGAATTCCTGCTTGCTTGCTCGGTCTGGTCGCAGTAAGAGCGTGGGTTGTGATTGGTCGATGGTGAGGTGAGCTATTTGAGTATATAGATGTGTGTGGGTAGGGATGAATGCAGAGTGCTAGTGTTGGTGTTTAAGCAGTGAATATTGGGATGGATACATATTAATTTTTTTAATAATTTATAAGAATATAAAATTATAAAATTAGAATTTCTCTGGGTCTGTGTAGTTGTGGGTTACCTCTTAGTGGGGTGTATTTTTCTATTTCTTGTATGGTTTTATTATTTGAAGTATCAATTTTTTGGAAGAAGTTTTCAGATAGTTTTTTGATAAAATTTTTTAGTGTAGGGAGTTTAATTGAAAATCTAATATCTGTGTTTCTCATGCACCATTGGGCTTTAACAATTGTTCTAATGGTGGAGTTTTGTGATTTTTCTAACATGTCAATAGTAGTGTTAGCACAGTGTGACCAGACCGGGCTAGCATAGGTCAGGATGGGTCTTAAAATCAGGGTGTAGATAAGCATTTTGTTACGTCTGCTTAAAGCAGATTTACGCGAGATAAGGGGAAATATTTTATTAACTGCAGTTCTATACTGCTTTTTAATTCGTATTACATGTTGTTTGAAAGTGAGTTTTTTATCCAAAGTTACACCAAGATATTTGGTGTCTAGCGACCAGGGTATATTTTTGTTTTCCAGAAAGATGTCTGGTTCAATTTTTCTGTAGTTTCGTGATAAAAAGACGACCTCTGTTTTGGAAACATTCAGGGCAATTTTCCAAGTAGAGTACCATGCTTCTAGATTCTGTAAGTGTTCGTTTAGTGCTTGGCCTATGTTAGGTGAATAGTAGTGTTGTGCTAATATCGCAGTGTCATCTGTATACATGCATAATTTTGTTTTTGGGTGTGTAGGGATGTCGTTCACGTAGTAATTGAACAAAGTTGTTGAGAGGATTCCTCCTTGCGGGATCTATTGTTCTTGGTTTTGATAGATTTTCATTTACTGTGACTTGGAATTTTCTATTTTGCAGATAGGAGTTGGTAATTTTCACAAGGTATGGAGGGGTGTTGTAATACATCATTTTGAAGATTAATCCGGTATGCCAGACTCGGTCGAAAGCTTTCTGGATATCCAGGAAAACCGCTCCTGTGTTTTTGCTTTTGTAGAATCCGGTTTTTATAAATTCGATGACTCTGACTAGCTGGTGGATAATTTTGGAACAAATCCGTGTTGTTGGTGGATAATTACATCATTTTCTTGCAGGAAGTTGGAGAGTCTGTTGTGTATAATTTTTTCGGCTATTTTGCTGAATATTGGAAGTAGGGATATAGGTCTGTAGTTGCTTGGTAGGGTGGGATCTTTTCCTGGCTTCAGGATCGGGATGACTACGGTGGTTTTCCAGGTGTTTGGGAAATAACTGAGTTCTAGCATGTTATGGATTATGTTTCTTAGTTGGAATATGCAGAGTTGAGGTAAAGATCATCTTGTTGGTAATTCCTTCTTTTCCAGGAGCTTTGTTGATTTTAATTTTCTTTATGTAATCGGCTATTTCAGATGCTAATGGTGGTGGGTAGGCATGGTTTCGGAAATTTTCATCATTTTGCAGGTAGCTGTGAACGACATCTGTTACATTTTCATTATGATTGGGTGTATTTATGTCATTTAGTTTAAATTAGTTTTGAAGTGAGTCTGCCAAAGTTTCTGATTTTTCAGTATTACTAAGAGCGATATTAGCTGGGCCTTTAAGGGCGGAGATGGGAGTTCGTTTTCTTCTGAATACTTTCGCCATACCCCATAGGGTACCGGTTTCCGCATTCAGGTTTTCAAGTGTTTCCTCCCAATCTTTGTTTTTGTGTAAGTGCACTTTTCGCCTAATTTCGTTTTGGAGTCTGTTTAGAATTTCTTTATCGGCAGGGTAACGGGTAAATTGCCAGATTTTTCTAGCTTTGTTTCTTTTTCTGAATAATTCTCGTAACTCCTGTCCGATAAAAGTTTGTCTGTTGTGTTTTATGGGTTTTGAGGCGAGTTTATGTGTACTTAAAATGTTTTGTGTTAATTCGGCGACTTGGTTTTCTATATCCTCTCCGCTTTGTGCTTTGGGTAGTGTGAATGTTTGTATTGTGTTTGTAAGAAGAGTGCTTTTAAATAGTTCCCAGTTTGTACGAACTTTGGGTTCCGGCAGTTCGTACTTGTTCTGAGTATCTAAGTGGATAAGAACTGGGTTGTGGTCGCTACTTAACTCCGGTAGCGAGTGGATTTGAGCGGGCCAATCAAAGTTCTTCGTTATTGCTATGTCTATGGTGGAGGCGGAGTTATAGCCGTAGCGTGTTGGTGTGGGCGGGGCTAAGATTTCTAAGCCGTTTTGATCGGCAAAGTTTCTTAATGCGTTACCTCTGGATGAATTATATGAGCAGCCCCAGCTAGTGTGCTTAGCATTTAGGTCTCCGCTGATTAAAGAGATTGACCCTAGGTTTTGGATTGTTTGTATGTATTTTGGTACAAGTGAAGTGTTTGCAGATGGTGGGATGTACATCGAGGTAACAAGTATGGGGTTTCCATCTGAGGGGGTGAGTGCAATGATAGTTGCTTCTACACCATTTAATGTGGGTGTTGGGATTTGGTAGTGTGGGATAGGTTTTTTAATTAAAATTGCAGTGCCGCCGGATAGTCTTTTGTCGAGTTGGGTCTGTCATTTCTGTGTGTGGTGTAGTTGGGCATAGAGAATTTTATACCCGGTCCTAGATGTGTTTCTTGTAAAAAAAATTAAGTCTGGGGAGTGCTTATCAATAAAGTGTCGTAATTCAATATCACGAGACTTTACCCCTAGGGCGTTCCAGGTAACCAGTTTGAGGCCGAGGAGATTGAATTTTAGTTATGGGATGTGGGTGGTGAAGCAACTACACCCGCTATAAATATATTGAGCTTGTCTAGGTCATTGCTGACTTTTGACATGTTGTTTAGAGCTTCAAATAACTTAGGAAATTTGTTAAAAAGATTCTGTAGTTCGCTAATTGCAGTTATGAAATTAAAATTGCCTGTACTATTATTATTTGAATTATTACTATTAATATTGATAGTAACGTTATACAACTATACTATATACGTTAGTAACTATATACGTTTTTCATAGCCACAGACAGTTTTTTCATATCCTCTTTTTTTCTTTTGGATTTTTTTCGCCTTTGTTAAGTAACTATTTTCGTATGATCAGTGCGAGTTTCTAATTCTTTTCGGAGTTTATCTGCTACTTATAGCTCGGAATTATTTTTTAACCATTGTTAAATGTTTGGAAAAGATAGTTTTGTCGAGGATCGTCCCGAGATATTTCGTTTCCTTCAACTAGGAAATTTTATTTTCATGAGAATTCCGCGATAGCCCAGTGGTCAAGACGGCGAACTCCCGACCGGCGGTTCTCGTTTAGTCGTGGGATCGATCCTTGCTGCCACTAAAGACCCACTGTATAGCCGGGGGTGGTGCACGTTGAAAATGTCAGGGCCCAAAGTCCTCCCGTTGGTGTGGTGCGGAAGTTGGGAGCGGGGAGCCAGCTCAGGTGTCGTCCTCGTCACTTGAACGAGGTTCAAAATTACGAGGTTCAAAATTACGAGGTCCGTCGCCAAAAGCCCTCGTATTGCTTCTAGTGCTACGTTTACAAAACAAAACCAGCACCAATTATTTTCATGAGGTAGCTGCCAGGATATTTTTTTTCGATTAAAAGAAGACTGTTTCCGTTTACCCATTATTTAAAGCTATTTTCTAATCAATAAACCTATTTTCTAGGACAGAGAGATGCCTTTTATGTACGCGGGTTACGGCTATTTAATTTTCTTGACCGGCTAGAATCGCTGCGTATTTCCAATACTTACAGTGAATAGTTTGTGATTTTTAGTATTATCATTAACAATCAGATTGAAAAATATTTTAGAGATTAAAGTACCTTTGGGGTTTGCCCACCTATTTTCAGAGTAGAAATTATTAATTTTGTTGGTGAAATTTCAATTTTTAAGGTACGAGTTAATGCTTTCGACAATGATTCCTTTTGGAGAGGGTGTATCATATTTGATAAGTTTGTAGATAAAGCCAAAATGCTAAACTCTCGAATGCCTTTACAGTATCCAAAAACACCTCTCAACGATAACGATCCAATCGGACTTTTCCAAGAAAATTTCAATTTTTCTTTTTTAGCATTTTCGAGTTGAAAAACTTCTAATCTCCTGCATTTAATCTTCCCGGCTTCGACAGTAATTCGATGTCTTTTCCAATTAGACATGACTTACAGACATTATTATATGCCTTCATGAAATAATATTTTGCCTAGTGTGGATGTTTGGATAGGAGTTAGCAACTGGAGTGTCCACCTCGTCACTTGACCGATTTTGAAAATTACGTGGTATCGCCGTCAATAGTCCTCGTGTTGCTTAAAAGTGTGCCATACATAAGCATTCATGTAATATTCTTCACATAAAAATACTTTAATATAAAGCATTATTTTAATACTTGTTCCGAATAGCTACAGATATTTAGCTTCTGTAAAATAGGCATTATATGTAGAATTTCCTTAGAAAAAGATATTCTTTTTACTCATAAAAATATTTTCATTTTTTTATTGCATGCATTAAATTTTTTCTCTCTCATGGAATAAATTTTTTGTTGTTGTACTATTGGTCTTCATACTTCATTTACGTTTTTGTCATTCAACAGCCCAAATGAAGCAGGAGTGTTTCTATAAGACAAACTCCTCTGAAACGTAGGCAATGTTCTGTGTTGCCGAAGATAAAGCGAATAACGAAATCTTGCTTTTAATGATAACACCAAAGAGAGAAAATTCTTCAAATATTTGGCATCCAGATAGGCCCACGGAAGAATATAGAAAGTTATGAGAATGCAAACACTACTGCCAAAGCTCACCTTTGAGTGCCACAAAGCATCATATTAAAAATTTGAAAACAGCAATGCAAATCACTCTGGAAGAGTTAACAGCACTTTACATAGATGATTTATATTTTGGTGGAAATAATGCACATGAATCATTTGAGTTGTCGACAGATGCTTTATAAATATTAAAGCGTGGTGGAATTAATTTGAGGAAATTGAGATCTAGCAGTAGAGTTGGAAAAACTGTGGATGGATAATGGACATATCGATGTTGATGTAGTGGGTGAACACCAGCTGAATGTTCTAGGATTGAATTGGAATCCTGAGAAGGATGCGTTGTCGTTAGAAGTGGGAGGTCTAGTAGATCTTTCTTGAAATCACACGAACAGTAAAAGATGTGTTTTACAGAGAGCTGCAAGAATTTTTGACTTTGGTTCGAGTTTTATCAGAGTTATAATGACAAGTCACAGCCAAGGAAACTTGAGAAAGAGTGTCTGTGTGTATGCGATTGGAACGAAGAGACTAGGGACTTGAGGCAAAAATGGGTTAAATAGCGCAAAGAAACTGAAAATTTAATTGACTCTAATCATTATGAGATACTGTTTTCTGGATTATAAGAATCAAAAAGTCGAGGTGCATGTGTTTTGAGATGCTTCACTTAGTGCTTAGGAATTAGTGGTTTATTTTAGATATTGTGGAATTGGTGAGAATTATAGAGTATCCTTTGTAATGTGGAAGACCAGAGTAGCACAACTACAGAAATTAACACTACCACGATAGGAGTTGATGGCCATGGTGATAGGTGTTAGAATTGGTAACTATCTTAAGAATGTTTTCAAAATGAAATCAGAAAAATGGTATTATGGAACTATTCTTTTATAGCATTACATTGGGAAAATGGAAGTGCAAAAAGATGGCAACAATTTTTTACCAAATGGATTGTGGAGATTCAGGAGAGAATGAGTCCAAGTTATTGGAATTATTGTCCATCATAAGATAATCCAGAAGATTTACTCATGAGAGGAGATTCAGCTGAGAATTTGGTGTTTAATGAAAAATGATGGTCAGGTCCAATTTTGCTTTGGCTTCTAAAAGATAGTGGAATTGGCCTAAACAATTGGTCAAAGGGCACAAGAGATACGGTGTAGAATTATTAAGAAAACAAAGGAAGGATCCTGTTAAAAGTTTTATAGTTCAGTTGGAGTTAGTGGAACCGCTTTGGAATAAGTTTTCGGTTGAAAGTAAATTGCAAAGGGTTGTTGCTTGGTGTTTAAGATTCCTAAGAAGTGTTAGAGGGGATAAGATTTTAACTCCATTCTTAGTGACAGTTGAATGTGTCCCATGATATTATAATCAAATTAGTCCAAAGAACAGAATGTGTGGAAAAAAATAATCAACATAAAGAGGCAGTAATATATAAAAAGTATCCTTATTTTCCTTAAATTATCTCTGACCTGTGGATTATTTAAGAGTCGGAAGATATTTAGAAATGCCAAATTACCAGAGACTGTAAAGCATCCCCTATTACTGCTGAAACATCCTATTAAGATGTTGATAAATTTTATCATCAAACATATATGCATGGGGAGAGCAATTAATAAACTCTGTTATGAAAACAAAATATTGACTAGGAGAAAACTATTTGTAGGGAAGTAAGATGTTAAAATACAGGTACCAGATTTAGCTCCGAAGCCAAAAAGCAACATAGCACCCAGCTGAGAAATAAGCCCAGGAACAGCGTTTAAAGGGGGATGGATTATGGTGATCATTCTTGACTACTCTCGGCGGCAGAGGAGTTAAAGCAATAAAAATGCACATTTGTGTTTCATGACAAAGCTGTCCATTTGAATTGGTAACTGATCTTAGAGCCCAAATATATCGCACTAAAATGCTTTATCGCTAGGCAAGGAAAACCAAAGGAAATATTCCATGGCTGTGGCAACAATTTCATCAGTGAAAATAATTTTTAAAGTGAATTGAGACAATTGTACTATTTTATAAAGAAACATAAAATGGACTATGATTATTCCATCTGCAAAATATTTGTGAGGTTCGTGAAAGGCACACAGAAATCAATGAAATTTCATGAAAAGAGTTATAGGTCCCAGATCCTTTCTAAGTTTTCCACAAGTTTGGCAGAAATTGAAGCGGTATCATTTCACCAGTTGCAGCTTCTGATAACTGTGATTTTCTGTCATAACACTAAGTCATTTCCTTATCGTTCAGGGAATTAAAGAGTGTTCCTGAACCTCGACATACCAGGAGAAAATTTCCATTCGAGAATAGTGGAAATTAGTTGCCCCACATATCCCAATCATTCTAGAAATCATTGTCAAAGGATGGTTTGACCAGGCACAACAAATGGAAAATTCAGTGAAGAGTTAAGTGTAAAAGATTTGGTGCTGATTAAGAATCCACAACTTGTTACCAAGAGGAAAAATGGTAAAAGTGTAAAGGATTTATAAAGGACTGATGACAGAATAATAGCAGTGAATCCTAAAACTGTTCAGGTGAAGTGAAGAAACCAATCCATAAGCTGGACGAATTTGAGAATGACTGATTTATTTTTATTCCATTTATTTTCTCGCTTAATATTTCAATGTGATATGAAAATTTCTGTGTTATTATGCTATAATTGATATGTTTTATTTATTAGTACTGCAATTTAGTTGCATTTGTAATTGATTGATGTGGCTCATGGGGGATCAGTATATTACAAGCAACAGGGTATTGTGAATAATAAATGTGGTAACATTGGTTATGCCGATAGAAGGCACAAATACCAGTAGGACCAGATTGTTAAAAATAAGATAAGACGGTGGACAGAGCATAGGGTTCTTCAATAAAGATGTAGGAAATAGTGCTCTTAATTTCAATTCATAACTAATGCCATTTCCCACTAAAAATAAATAGGTAGGCGATAATATACATTAATAGAGTGAGAAGAAAAATATTGTTATCACATCGCGGTAATCTCAACTGGTAGTGTTTTGGAATTAAATGTCGCTGGTATGACATCATCCCATGCATCTGGCAAAAGGGAATCGGAAATTTGCTTTCGATGGTATTTTTCAGTTACGTCATAATAAGTTTTTTTTGGATACCGATTCTTAACTGTCAGGTTGATGGTGTCAAAGTTATTGAGGAGACCATCACTGTGATTGTAGTATGATTTGACTGGCGACATTGTAGCCTTGGCTGATACAGTGATGATATTCATTAGAATCCTGTAAATACATAACGAAATAAAATTACATCTAAAATAAAGACCTGCCCTAATTCCGTTTGTGGCATTAATCATTATCAAGGGTCACCCAGATCTGCCCGCCGCGTCGCAACAGACGGTCTGACCGAGTTAGAATTCTTTTTAAAATAATAAAGCCACAATATGCTGAGTAAACTCCAAACTTAAGTATTGAAATCAACCTATATGGTGCAAGATTGAGGACTATCATACAACACCTGTCCAATGCTGGTCTACCAATATCAGAAGGACCAAAGTTCGCTTTGAAAATACGAAATAAAATGCTGTCGGGAAAGTTCGCCTAAAATTGTTTGTAAACAAATATTGAGTAATGATTTTGAATAGAAATGGAAGGTATTAGTGTAAACCTAATTTTGTGAAAGTAAAGATAAGCAACAAGTGAGTGAGTGAGTGAATGTGGCACACTGGCACAAGAGCCATATATGGCTATGCTTCGCCAAACAAGATTTAACGTGGTCTAGACGGAAAGTTCAAAAAGAGATAAAAGTGGACAAGAAGGAGACTGAGCATGATAAAAACAAGATCAGCAAAACGAGAATTTAAATAATCAGACAAAAACTCAATAATAAAAGAAATGTAAAGTGTTTTAATTCAGGGAAAATGGGCCATTTTGCTAGAAACTGTAGATAAAGAAAACCAGGCCGCAGGAAAAAGTAACCTCCTGTTTTGGCAGAAGCCAGTTTGGGGACTAATAAATACTGGTGGTATTTGATATTGCTGCAAATTTCTCATTTTGTTGTAATTGCGGATCTGTTTACTACAACAGACCTCTGAGGTAGAAATGAAAGCCGCTATTAATGATATGACACGGAAGTTCTAGCAAAGGGAATATAACTTTTAATTGAAATCAAGGAAGGACTCAAATGGTTACTCTTACCAATGTTTAATCTTTAACCAGGCTTCAACATAATTTGATGGCCGGAAACTGCATTGAGGCGAGTGGATCATATTTGTAGGGAAGAATGGGCTAATTGATTTTTCTAAGGAGGGAAGAAAGCTGTATTATACTTGGATTATCCAAAGATGGGTAATAGGTGTAATTATACAAAAGAATAAATCAAATCACTGAAAACAGTCTTGAATTATGGCATAAATGTTATTGTCATATTAATAAGGACATATTTTGAAGATCAGTAAAGAATGTTAGAGGATTGCCCCATTGAAAGTTCAAGAATATTTTCTAAGTAAATCCTACATATATGGTATTTCAGAGGGAGCTTAAATGTCTGCAGCTATTCAGGAACAAGTAATAAAATAATGTTTATACCAAAGTATTTTTGTGTGAAATATTCAATGAATGCTTATGAATGGCACACTTTGAAGCAAAACACGAACTATTGGCTGTAGACTGGGAATTTTCAAAATCGGTCGAGTGATCTATACGACACCCTTGCTGTTAAACTCCCACCCAAACATCCCTACTAGAAGAAATATTATTTTATTGAAGTATATAATAATGTCTGTAAGTCACTTAATTGGTAAAGACATCGAATTACTGTCAAGCCCGGAAAAGTTATGCTAGAATAGAAGATTATGTCTACATAAATTGTCGGGCATTCATTTTCAGTTTAGTTTTACCACATCGACTAGAAGCAACACACGAGGGCTATTACATTCGTAATCTTTGAACCGTCAAGTAACGAGACGCACACCTGAGCTGCTCCCCTCTCCCCAACATCCACACCACGCCAACGGCACCTTGGGACCTGAACAGATTAACGCATCAGCCCCGGCTACACAGAGGGTCTTGGCGGCCAAGGGATCGAATTAAGACTGAACGAAAACCATCGGCCGCTAGTCCACGATCTTTAACCACGGCTACCGTGCCCAAGTCATTTTCAACCAAAATTGCTAATGAAGAAAATTGAAATTGCTTTGAAAAGTCCCTTCCGTTTTTATTTTGCTCCTTGTTAAAGTTAGGAGGTAGATTCCAAAGATAGCCATCATACGGGATAGCTAAATTCCTTCGATATTTTTATGATTACAGCTGTAAAAGAATTTGACTACGCAAGGCAGAAATTTTCAACTCACCTACTGCCTTTCAACTTCTTCACATCTTGTAATTTTGTTCAGTCCATAGAGTATTTAAATGCCTACATTCCTATTGCCGTCAATATGATGAGAGTGCTGAGGTAGTCTTTTCGCACAAGGAATTGTCGTTGTCCAATTAGGGAATGCACTGTGCGTGTGTAGTTTTTCTCGGTTGCAAGAACGGAGATCCATTACGCCTTTTTCCATATTCGTATC
>BMAW01024220.1:0-34633 GCA_019974015.1 Nephila pilipes
TACAGAAATAGTCAAATCAATATATACGGTCTTTTTGCCTTTATTGCTGTGTATTACAATTTTGTGTTAGCTGTACATTTCCTGAGAAGAAGGAACTATTTTTTAGAATATTGGTTACCGATTTATGAAAAAATTTCTTCTTAATTTATGTTTTCTCAAGCATTCGAGTTTGTAAGAGTTTTTGTAACGTCTGATGTATTTTGGAATAAAACTCAAGTATGGAGAAAAGAAGTATGTGTTTTCTTTTATTATTGTTGTATACAATAATTTTAATACCTGATGTTTAGTCTCATTTACAATTTTATGATAAAACTAATCTAAACAATCTTTTTCCTAACTTTTAATATTATTTGTATAGGAAAATTGTGTTTGTAAAATTTAAAAAGTTATTTTTTAAGAGTTTAACCAAAACCATTAACCATTTTATATCGAAGAAAGCTGTATTTAGGTACTTTTTACACAACATAAACTATTTATATTCATTGTCAGAGAGGAAACATACTATGAAAAAAATATAATTCTTATCTATTCCTGGTATATTTATTGATTTTTAAATTGAATAAATATAAAAACGTTAAACCTTTGCAATATTTTTTCTTAAATGTCATTTTTAATTTGACGAGAATTGTCCAAATACATCATGAAACGAAAACAAAAATATAATTTATTCAAATTTTTTAAACTGTTTTCAGGAACTACTACTCGCATTTATATGGAAAAATAATTCGTTTAAAAATTAAGATTTCAGCGCATGAAACATTAATTTTAAAAGTTTTTAGAAGATAATGTCTGAAGCTATATTGCTTACTTTCATTTATCTAGTACCATTTTCTCGTTTATTAAAAAAAAAATTTAACTCTCAATAAAATATTATATACAATTTTTAAAAGCTTTGAGTAAATTTTTAATTATTTTTATGAAAACAGTGATATATTTGAAATTATTGTTTATTGTATGAGTTTTCTTTCCGTGATATTTTTCTGTCATACAAAATTAGAACTAAGATAACATTTCCAGGTTTTACTATTTAGAGAAAATATTTTGTTACCCGACTAAAGAAGAACCCATTCTAATGTGTACAGATATTTTTATATTTGAAGAGTTTTTTTCTAAAAATTAAAATGAAGCTAATATTCATTGAAATTTATATGAATATTCGTATTTGGTAGCACTCAAAATCAGGATACAACGATTCAGGTTTGGAAGAAGTCTGCTTTAAAAAGACGTGTTTTTATTTTCTGGTAAATCCTAAATGTGAATCATAATCTTTTTTTTTCCGACGATAATAGAAAAATTCTAATGAAGTGAAGATTCGTACTGTTGAAAACTTTTTTATTATCAATTAATAATTTGATAATATTGTAGGATGGTAAGAATAAATATTTTCTCTGGAAAGCTAAAGTAACTTTTTTTTTCTCTTCATTTCTAAAAGTGAAAATACAATCGAATTTTTTAAGCCGAAATGTGTATAAATTTTTCTACAATATCAAAAAACGTTTCTTTTCTTTATATTTGGCTGACATAAGACAATTCCTTTATAATAAATCAATGATTAGAGGATGTTCTAGGACTTTTTCAAAAAGTTGAAAACATTTATCACATTCGAATTGCATCTAAATAAACATTGAAATTATTAAAGCATTTAATTATCATATATATATATATATATATTAAAAATGCAAAAGGTATATTCTAAGCGTTTGCTAAAATCTATAAAATTATAATAAGGTTGCTTGAAATAATTCTTCTGCATTATTAAGCAACAAATTCTGTATTCGTTTTAAATAGAACCAGACGGAAGGGAAAAAAATCATTAAATACTTGTTTACAGCAATTTTCTGGAATTGATATGTATAGAATTACGTAAATAAGCTTTTATGTGCAAAAATATTACAAAAAATCTATCTGCATATGTAATTTAATTACATATTTTTGCTCGTAAGCGTAACTTATTAATTAATTGGTGATATATTTTTGAATTAATTTACTCTTAAGATCTCCGAATAGTGAACCAATAAATCTACAGTAATTTAAGATCCAATTTTATTAAACATTCGCATAAGGAGAAACGTTGAATGACTGTGATAAAAGTAGACTGATTTAAAAGTTCATTCTTTTTAAGGGAATTTGCGTGAGATGTTTATGATCTCTAATTCCCTCCTTTTCATTTGACCGTTGTTTAAATATAAATTCCGATGTCCGTCACATATAGCTTTCCACCTCTTTAGAATGACATTAACTGATTGTTTATTAACGTCGAACTGAGAATCAACGCGAGGGCGATTGGCGATGGACCTCGTAATTCAGAACCTTGATGAAGTTACAAGGACTACATTTGAGCTGGCAAAAAGTTCAAGTTCCACCGCAAGCTAATGGAAAGATTTGGAATTTCATCAGATTTAACATACATGATCCAGTCGGCACTACGGGTTTTTAGTGGCATCAAGAATCGAGCCCAAGACTTGACGAAACAATGCCCGCAAGGAGTCCTCTGCCATGACCGTACCAACAACAACCATATCAATAACATGTTTTATGTCTGTCAAATTTGAAACAAGGACTTCACTGAAAGCTGTAATTAAAGAAAGCATTTGATTATCCGGACGAAAGAAGAGTATTATGTTTAAAAATTTTCCCTCGAGGATTTCTCTCAAAATGGATCTTTTAAGAAGATATTTACGTATCCATACCAATGAAATTCTTTACGATAACATGTGTTACGAGGCATTTTTATGAAATTTTTTAAGAAAACATTTTCATATCCATACGACGGAAAACTCTTATATTTGTAAAGCATAGAACGTGATGTTGATGGTTTCCTTTTATTAACGTCGAATTAGAAATAACACTAGGGTTATTTGTAGAATGCCCAAGGGGACCGAGCTCCAACAAGGGATGTCTATCTGCAAACCATCCTTCTGGGAGACAATCATCCCCAAATTCAGCATTTATCGTCAAAAAAACACAAGACATTACATAATTTTGAAATCGGAAATTCAATACGAGCTTACAGTGAACTACAAGAATAAAAACAGGATGATTTTATCTAGCAGAAGACGTATTACAGGCGACGCATATTTGATTACATTGCACAATGTAGTAGGTTGTTGTGTTATTGGCAACGGACCTCGTAATTTTGAGCCTTGTTCATGTGATGAAGACGAGATCAGAGCTAACATCTCCCTCTTCTGAATTCAAATTAGCGTCAGATTCCCTCTTCGCTGTTCTGACGCCAAACGGAGAACAGCGAACCTCGACAGATATAACGTGTATTGTCCCCTTCTAACAAGGTGGGTCATTAGTGGTCCCAGGGTTCGAACCCACGAATCGACGAAAACTGCTGGCGGCGAGTACGCAAATATGAAAAATGTCTAAATTGACATTTGCTTATTCTTGCCAAAAAAAATTTTTTTTTTTTTGTTTGGGAAATATATAATAAAGTGTTCTCCCAATTTAGTGTTTATGAAGACGTTATCGTGAGAATGCTTAATTCCCTCGAGGATTTCTCTCAAAATGCATGTTTTAAGGAGATATTTACCGTATCAACCAAAAAAACCTACTTTTCAGAATTCTGTTTCAAGGCTTTCTCACAAAATGGAAATTTAAGCAGTCATAAGTGAAGTCACGAAAAAAAAAAGTAATACAAAGATATTTGTGAAATCTTAAATAATTTTATATTAACCATAAACATTTATATAGAAATATATTTATTCATAGACTTAATTCGATTTTTACTTACTCTAGTATATTCAAGTTTACTTGTATTAGGCGTATAATATCTATACAAAGTTCAGGGCCACTGTAGCTTAGTGGTTATGGCAGCGGACAATTCGGCGGCGGTTTCCGTCGAATCGTAAGTTCGAGCCTTAATGTCAATAAAGGCCCGCCGTTTGCCGGGGTTGATGCACATTAAATTTGTCGAAGCGCAAAGTCCTTCTTTCGGCATGGTGTGGAAGTTTCAATAGGAAGGGAGTTGCCAGCTCGGGTGTCGTTTTCGTCACATGACGCAAGTTCCAAATAACGAGATCGATCACCTGAAGCCCTCTTGTAACTTCCACTTGTATTCATTGCGACGTTAATAAGGGGCCGCGGTAGCCTAGTGGTCAAGGTCGAGGACTAGCGGCCGGCGGTTTTCATTCAGTCGCTGTTAGAACATTGGCCGCCAAAGACCCACCGAGTAGCCGGGGCTCATGCACGTTAAATCTGTTCGGGGCCCAAAGTCCTCTCTTTGGCGTGGTGTGGATGTTAGGAGAGGGGGGTGCCAGCTCAGGTGTCCTCCTCGTCACTTGACCGTGGTTCAAAATTACGAGGTCCGTCGCCAATAGCCCTCGTGTTGCTTCTAGTGCGACGTTAATAAGAACTAAACTAAACTAAACGTTAATAAAACCATCCAACTTAAACAAGGTGTATATTAGAGACTTGTGTAATGATTTTCTCTCTCTTCCTTCTTAACTTATAATCAATTTTTAAAGGTGGAGATTCAGTCAGATTTATATTCATTATGTGAAAACCACTTTTAATAAAGGAATTAATTTTTAAATTTTATAAGAAATTGGAAATGAAATTAGCATTAATGAATTTAAAATTAATTTTTATTATAATTGCAAGTAATTATTTGATGTGAACTTAATTGAGAAAGCTATTTTTAAAATACTTGATTTATAAGAATACTGGATATACTATCCTCATCCCTATCATATTTTTAAAAGGAATATTTTACTTGTTCATGCTGTACTTAAAGTGTTTTGAAATTAAATAAATATAAATATATATTTATATTGAACTTTCTTTGCATTGTTCTAAATGCATGTTTCAAAGCTATGTGTACTATTCGAATTTCACAGGAAATGAAGAAAAAAATGAATATTTCAATGAATAAATTAGCATAATATATATGAATCATTTATCTATCATGAAAAAAACAACTTATCCATTATTCAGAAGGTTTTAAATAGCAGCCTTAAAAGTTTACTGATCATTTAGCTTATGACGATGAAATTTTTTTTTTTTAATTGATTCAAAAAAATTTTTTCTTCTTCAATAGAAATCCTTTCCTACTGAGAATTTTTAGTCGAATAGTTTTATTATGAGGATAGAGTTTTCTTCCTTTAGTAATCCGAAAATTTTATTATATTCATAGAATATTGCGAAATTTATAAACATTGAAATTATATATATATATTTAATTTACTTCAGGACATTTAGTCCTCCTGTCATATTGGAATGTAAACAATATTCAATCAATAAAGGATGCGAGTCACGTTCAAGTTCAACTGCTCTTTATTGGCTTTTCATTTTAAAGAAAAGATGAGCATGGTTGGGCCACCGGACAGAAAAAAAGTTTTTACATTTGAGAAGTTTAACCGCAGTGTCTCCTGAAATGGCGAGACGATAAAAAAGGGCTCTATTTCGCAAAGTTTCCCATTATATAATAGGGATTTCCTATAAGAGACGTCATAGAACACGTGGTACTGGATTAGAGATTCCTGAGAATGTTAAAATAGACAAGGAGTCTAGTCGGGATTATTTTGTCACATTTACGACCGCGGGAAAAAGTGATTAAACAAATTTCATGAGCGCGTGATCTAATAAATAAATGGATAATTTGGAATGGGATCAGGAAATAAGAATGAAATCTTTACATTTGCATTGGAGGAATGGGATAGAACAGAAAATTAAACTATTATTGAGAGAAATTATGAAATTGTGTAACAATAAAGTGTTGACCCACCTCTAGCCTGGAAGCAAGCTGCCACATTTCATGTCATAGATTGATTAAGATCCCCGATTCTCCCTTGCGGTATTTCTTGCCAAATTTTCTCCAATTATCGGTCATAAACAACTCCTGGTACATGCAATCTAAGAGGTATTTATCGCTTAACACTATACGTTCCCGTCATTATATCATGATCGAGCCAAGTTTCACTGTAATCTGACTCGACAGTTTGTAGGCGTGAATTGCAGGTGGCGTAGTTGTCGGTACCAGCGTAGTTTTCGCTCTCTCAGCCCTCTTTGAACACTCGTGTGTAGGTCTCATGTCTGATGGTTGATAACTATGAATCAGGTGCTGTAACAACTGATCTGACAATCACTATGTCCTCTCGATCTGCTGTGGCCTTATGTCGTCCACTTCCATTATGATGCTTAAATCTGTTACTGTCCCCCCATTCTTGCCAGCATTTTCTAATCCCTGAATCGCTTCGACCCATATGACGAGCGACTCTCTGTTTTGCGAAACCTGCCTCTTTCAACCTAATTATACGACCAATTTCAAACTGTGACAGTTGCTCATAATAAGATCGAATGCTGTGGCGAGGCATTCTTTTTTCAGTCGTTGAAAGGTATCCTAAATCGCAATGCAACAGAAAATTTGATCATCCGATTGAGAGTGCGCAGTTCCGATGTCCTGTAGCTCCCGCAAAGCATTCATTGGACACGAAATATAAATCATTTGCATGTTCGGTTCAAATGTCTTTGCATACGAAATTTCAGTACAGTCGGGAAACTCCTTCTTGGTTTGTCGGGTTATTTTTCGTTACAGAATGTGTATATACTGGTAATCAAATACTAAAGACGAAATCAAAGAATTTGTATTTTAGCTGAACGAAAAGGCAGAGCGGACTCAATGACCAATTAGGAGATTAACTAGGTTGAGCAACAATAGCACATGGTCAATCGTTTAGCTAGAAGTAATGCGGGGATGTCGAAGAGGTATAAATCACACCGGCGGAGCAAGTTGATCTATTCTGGGAAAGCGACTACAAAATGTACATAACTTTAAACGATTTCGAGTTCATGCTTCATCGGGAAATGTCGAACAATCATTGTGGTAGACGACTTCTAGATATATTTTCTAGATAAGTAGAAAAAAAGAATAAAAAAAAAGTAAAAGCATATACGTGTAAAAGCAAATTAGATAAATAAAATAGAAAATTACATTCTCAAAAATGAATTTCAAAAACCCTTTTTCTTGCTTTTCAAAATCAATTATCACAAGCAAAATAACTTTATTCACAATTTTTAAATGTTTCGATACTCATACACACACGTTTCGGTCATCTATAGAAAAAAATACTTTCCATATCCCTTCATAAATGTTCGTAGAAAAATTTCAATTTTTTACTTAAAATTTCTATTAAAAAAAATGAAGCTAAATCCAAGGAGAGATATATAATGATTATAAAATATACGTTCAACGTGCTTCAGCTGAAATAATGGAAGAATAAACAGCGCATTGATTCTGTATAAGAACCTTGCAATGACATCACTTTGGAAACACTCTCAAAAAGTTTCACGGGAATGGAAAAATCATAAACATTCTTAAAAGAATAATGTTGAAATCCTATAAATCTGCTGTCGTCATCGATTAAATTAAACATCTGATTGTCCCGAATCTTTGAGTTGCAGATAATAACAATACGTATGCCTTGCACTCACTCGGTGTACGAAATGAATTTAGATTACTACACTAAGCGAACCCGAACAAAACAAAGTATTCAATATGGTATTGATTGGCATATTCTAAGTTTCGTATATAAGTAAACAGTGAGAAATCTCACTGAGAATTAATTTGGAAAAGTTCGTCTTCCTCTTGTAAAATGTTTGGCAACAACATCTCTGCATACATATCAATCACTAATTTTTTTAGATACTATACAGAAACTTTTAAAATTGGGGATTTATATAAATATGTATATATATACATATATATATGTGTGTGTGTGTGTTAGAATAACGAATTCTACTCTTATCTAAGTAACTTTGAGTAGACCACACCAGAAAAGTTGATCTTATTCATATAGACGTGCATTGACGGAATCGTATCCATTTTTTGTACTCTCAGTGTATTTCTTGAAACTGCTTCGAATCGATTTAGTGTGTGGTTCATGAACAATTATGCTCTAAGACAAATATTAAGTACCAAATGTTTAATGAAAAATGTAAACCTTCTTAACTCCGTTAATTCCCGTTCCTTTAAAATCTGTAATGCAAGAAATTACAATAAAATTCTTTGCAAATCTTGAAAATATCAATAACATTTCATAATAAAATATCAGAAATTACTTTTCTCATCCCATACTTAAGATCTAGAAATATATGATTACACTTTTAAAATTTAAATACTCAGATCCTTACCAATTTGCTGTAGTGCGGTGGATAGGAACACCGACAAATTTTGTTCGCAAAGCGAAGCACAGTAGTTAAAACACGACTAGACTATCTTGGAGGGTTTTTATTTTGAAATTGGCGGATGGCTTTCTATTCTTCTTTATTATCTTAACACTGCGATTAGTTGCAAACACATCGGCAGGTAGTACACACATAAACCAGCCCCTCATAGCTACCAAATTCATATATTTTTTGTACATCCAAGCAAATTTCAACTTCTTAAATTTTCCTTATATTTGAAGTTCTGAGAAAGTTAATGAGCCGAAGTCATGCTCCGCAGTTGAAACAGATACGAATATTAAAAGTCAACTAAAAAAAGCTTTTCTCTAGTTAATCCTCAATAATTTACTCTTCTTCATATAGAATAATGTTAATTTATATACATCATTGTTCTTCCAAAAGAGGAGACTCTCTAAAAACAAAATATCCCAAAGTACCCTCCGCGTTTTTGTGGGGGGGGGGAAGAATTTGTTATAACTTATTACTAACTGTAAAAAATAATATCAATAATATTTTGAGTTAAATCCTTTTTGGACTGTATTCCTCTTGTAAATGTGTGCCT
Source organism: Nephila pilipes (assembly GCA_019974015.1). Lineage (NCBI taxonomy): Eukaryota > Metazoa > Arthropoda > Arachnida > Araneae > Nephilidae > Nephila > Nephila pilipes. Next base: position 8,732 of record BMAW01024220.1, read on the forward strand.
CTGTATAACTTTTGGAGAGAAATTTCACCAAAAGTGAAAATACGTCGACTATAACCTTTCTGCAAAAATCAACATTATACAAATATTCTACTGTTTAGACATAATAGATTTTGGCAGGATTCACGTGTAGAATTTCATTAAAGAATTTAGTATGCATAAATTTAAATCCTTAATTATTAAAAATATTATTTCTTAATAATTTATTAAAATACTGATATTTTTCATTCTTGAATTGTGGTTCCTTATTGATTTTTGAAGTTTATTATCAGTTTGAAATATCAGTTATTTGACTATAAACAAATATTTAATAAGGTATTAAAGGGGAGTAATTACTGTTTTCTCTTCAAATTGATCTATTTCCATTAATAGAATGATTAAATATTTCCTTAGTCTTATCTGTTGTATATATATACACACTAGTGAAATAAATTAAGAGAATTTGCATATTTTATCGAATTGCATGAAAAGAACTGAACTGAAGAAAAAACCACTTCTTCTAGATAGATGCCGTTACGCTGCCTTACGTTACGGAGACCAAATGAGCAGCTGTCAGAGGTCGAGAGGGGAAGATTTTTATGGATGATAGAAATTGGGCTCACCGCTTAGGCCGCTCTGACTTTACTGTGAGGATGTGTTGGAACCAGTGGAGAAGAGAGATGTCTGTTACTTTTCGACCATCCTCAGGATGTCCTCGATAGACCAATAATTTAAAGATCGTCACATTTTACGACACGCAAGCCTAGCACCAACTGTCTCATTGTCCACCATCCATACACAGTCAGCTCCTCAGTGTCAGTCCGTACCATCGCAAGGAACCTGGCTGAAGAACAGTTGTTATCGGTGCCCATTACGTGTGCTGCCTTTGACACCCACTCAACATCGCCTCAATTTGGAGTGGTGTCCCACTCGAAGGGATTGGATTGCCACCGAATGGAACCAGATCGTTTTTAGTAGTGATGATAATCGTGTACATGGGTGGAGGCCCGTGGTAAACGTCTCAATCCTGTCTAAGCTGTACAGTGGCACTCCGCTCTCACAGCTGGTGTGATGGAATGGAGTGTCATCGCGTACGACACACGGTCACCGCTAATGTTCCACAAAACTATGAACAGCCCGGATGTACGTTCGGGACATTCATCAGCCACAGGTGTTGCCACTCATAGCAGAGTTCTCAGGAGCCTTTTTTCGGTAAGACAATCAATGCTCGCTCACACACAGCAAGGGTTTTACATGATTATCTCCGCTACATTTCCACCCTTCCCGGGCCTGCTCGATCTCCAGCTTTGTCACGGATCGAGCATATCTGGGATAGTTTAGGTAGGCAAGCGAGGTAGCTTACGAATTTAGTAGAATTAAAGGCGTGTTTACAGGAACTGTCGAACGAAATATCGCAGGACATCATACAAGAGTTGCATGCCTCAATACCTGACCTTATCACTTCATGCATTCATGCTAAAGGTGGTACAACAAGGTACTTAAAGCTCTATTCATTTGTAAAATCTTCTACAATAAATTGTCATTTTGCTTTGATTAGGTAATGACTTATTTACGTTAAATATGTACTTACATATGTAAAATTTCGTTTTATTCTGAAAACTCTTTCTTGGTGCGCAATTATTTATGACATGAGTGTATAACCTTCTTACATTCATACACCTGTTCTCGTGGTTTTTCCGATTTCATATATACCCTGCAAGACGACAACCTGAAAGCTGCTCACACAATCCTTCGACGCCCCTCAAACCACGTCATCCAAGCCTTTTTTTACATGAAGGAATTAAAAGAAATCAGAAGGTGTCAGATTTTTAATGTAGGGTTGTTGGAGCAGCGCCACGATATTGTGTTTGGTCAATCACAATTCGCGACTAGTAACTGAACGTATTTCAGTGAAGGAGCTTTCAGTTAACAGCTATTTCCTTCAGAGGCGATGGATCCTGATAATCAAACGTTCGAGTACTTCTGCAAAGAAATTTTTTTTCTCACTGTTAATCAGATAAGCACAAACATAGTATGCTACATGTGTTGCTTTTTAAACACTTGAAAATACTTTATTTTCTTCATCAATTATTTTTATTAAAAGTTTATAAATTTTTTTATGAGTCTTAGAATTTCTTGTAAAATGTAGAAATAATTCAAAGCTATTGCGAAGGCTGAAAGCCTCTAACATTTTTAAAATTATGTTTGGAATTACCACCCTATTCTTAAGAGTTTTGCAAGTCTTATTATCATAATGTATTATGCATTTATGAGATACTGATGATGTCTATAATTATTAGTTGTAAAAAAGCACTCATATTATCAAAGTAATTTAAATTAAATTCAGAAAATAATATATTATTTTATTTAATTACCTAACGTCTCAGTTATAATATGTTATTACTCTGCAAGTTAATTATATATAATACACCTTTGTCGTTAAACAACTGTTAATTAAACATTAAATTTTTCGCATTGAAATTAAAAAATTTTTTAGTGTAGAAAAACTTATTATACTAATCGCATCATTAAGACAAAAAAAACATTTTTTTCTCATAACAAGAAGTAATGAGAAATATTATATCTAATTTTTATTATATGATGAAAATAGCCTTACAAGTACCTAATTTGCAGAATAACGCCTTTTTTTTTTTTTTGCTGAAACTACAGCTCACTCTTGCTTTTGTGCAAGGAAAAAAACAGGAGGAAAAAATTAACAAAAATAAATTAAGAGAATATAAAACAACAAATTTTCTTTTGAAGAATGATGATAGAAGTTCATTTTTAACTCCAAATTTAATTTCAGTGCTCTAAAACGGGCATTTTCCTTTTTAGTGTTTTTGACACAGCGGAGTGTAAAAAACATTTTTGATTAAAAGAAAAAAAAAATGCACAACCAAAATTAAAAATGAAAAAATTAAAAAGTGAAAAATAGGAAATTTATTCTACAAACGAATGAGAAAATTTCCATTCATATAATTAATTTCAACACTTATGTTTTTTTTTCTTTACGTTTAAGTAAACGATTTTCATAGAGTTCATATGTTGATGATATCTTTCTGGGCCTCTTAAACTAACATAATAATATACAAAGAGGCTAATTAACAGGGTTATCATAAATTTGATGCAACAAATTAAATAAATCTAACTTTATCCAAGAGGTATATATCTTCCCTGAAAACAACTTGAATATTCTATACCGAAAGTGTGTTCTTAAGTTATTCGATTGTGTTTTGACTGCTTAAAAATTTTAACTGTGCATTAAAAGGTATCGGTTAATGCGATTGCGTTTACCTTCCTAGGACTGCGTTTAATGATAAGAATAAATCAAAATAGAGAAATTCTTACTCCCTTTGTATGAATTTTCCCTTATTTTTATGCAAGATAGTAAGAAGAACCAATTAGACTCCTTGAAACTATAAAATATTGCATAGATCAAATAAACATAAGTAAACGAGTTGTTAGGAGAGTTAGGACATACATAATTTACAGTTCAAATTTACGTGTATCCTACCAAGATAAACCGCCAATTAAGTTGGCGTTACATTTTTACAAATTAAAATAGAGGCGCGCATTAGTGCGTAATGTTTTCCAACCGATCACTACATTACTAAACCATATTCGGTGCTTACTTTTTCTACTTCTGATCACAGTCAATGATTTTATATAACGTCATCTAGGAGCGTGTATTAAATGGGTTTCTGCCTGCTCAAGACTTGATTATTTTGATCACAGTTAGCCAGCTGCCGTTGATTACCGAGATGAGGAGGTGTTGGTGTCAGTTATCTCTAATTGTGAAATATGTTGAAATCTGTTTTATATGGTAATCCTTCAATCTATTTTAACAGGTTTATCGCCGATAGTCCCTAATAGTGCTTCTGAGGATGATGTTACTGATATTAAAAAAGGTAGAGAAAAGTTTTTTTTAACCCGTATAGATCATGAAAGAAAATTATTTTACATTTGAGACGAACTTTTGAAATAATAATAAACTTTTTCTTGACATAAATAACAAATGTAAGTTAATTAATAATCTACGTTTGCATGAATTCAATTGAATTCGATTAACCTGGTTTTTTTTATTCGCAAAATTAATTCTCTTTAATACTGATGAAATTTCTAAGATATTCAAAAGGAGGAAATATTAATCTTTTTTCAGTCTATTTTGTGAGAGACCCCCTTCACTATTTGAGCAATCGGACGCCTTAAACAAGGATGTCTTTGTAGGACTGCATGAAGGCGTATGGTCAACCCTCAGGATTGCACATCATATCGTTCATGTACAAGTTACAGCTTCTTGAATTGTTGGAATTTTGCACCAGAAAGTTATCGTTCCCAACATTAGGTTTTAGGAGAGCTACACGGGCTTTAAAGTAGGAAAAATGGAAGAATATTCAGGAGAGAGCGAAACACACCAACTGCCCTCTTGCCGGACATTAAGTTAACAGTGACGCCCTCTTCATCATCATGTAAATGACAATACTATTGATTGACGGCTACAAGCTTCTAAATTGTTTAAAGAGAAACCTTTACGGTGATAGCAGTTGACACTGCATTAACATCGCCAGGGATTGCAATGGTGCCTCGAAAAAGTTTATCAATGTATTATAATTTTTATCTAAAATAGTTTGATTATTAATTTCTTATTTATTTGATTATTAATCTTCCGTCAGTTAGGTATTCTTACGATTGCTAAGACTGTACGGTTTGACAAAGATTCCGTTCGGCAAATTTTATGTAAACATTTTAATATGTGAAAGTGTGTGCCAAAATTGTACTTAGAATTCTCACGTTTGAACAACAAGAAACTCTCAAAATTGTTTGTACTGACACTTTGAATGCCATTGAAAATAACCCACACTTTTTGCAAAGGTTAATAACGTGTTACGAATCATAGGTTTTTCACTTTTCCACACCACACCAACGGGATAACCCAGGATCTCTACAGATTAAACGTTCATTTGCCGCAAAAATAAACTGTGTTCAATTGAACTTGCAGCTCATCAGTAGAATTAGAATTTGAAAAGCTTAAAATGTTTTAGGTTCATTTTCTGAAGATTACATTATCTTTCTCTAATACGGTTTGATTTAAAAAAAAAATTCTGGAAAATTGGTGTTTAAGCCATACCAATCTAATTCGAATTTATGGGAATAAATTTATACTTTTTACTCTAATAATTAAAGAAAATATTAAAAATTCATTATTAATCGACTTGTGATTTGTTGTATAAACATGTTCTTATTAACTTATGAAAATCGTAACGTAGACTTCCAACTGAACACTTTGAACCATCTCTTTTAATGGCACAATGTATCTCGTTGATAAGTCTTTGAATGACAAAAAATATTTTGTGGGTGATTTTTCTGAGATATTTATTGATGATAATAAGGAACTTTTTTATTCGATTCTTTAAAAATAATACTACCCTAGAGTTCTTATCAAGAATAGATGTTTGACCTATGAATAACAAAAACAATCCTCACTTTCGGACTTCCAAATCCCACCATTTGAAATTCCCGATTTTGCTCGATTCAATATGCTGTATAGCCAATACTTTTAATTGAGAAGACCATTCAATATAAGACCCTAAAGGTACTAAATCACCATGGAATATATTTTCTGTTTTTTATTATACTCGCGCTAAGCAATTTGGAAAGTTTTAGCGTTTAAAAGTTTATACAGAGCCTCAGGTTTAGATAATTTGATCGTCACCTAATAGATGATAATTTTTTTTAATATCTGCTAAATTAAAAAATATTTATAAAGGAGGTTAGCTGAATATCTGCCAGGAAGAAACAGTGAAGGAAAAGCATGCAGGAAGTGTTGATCTAAAATCCTGATCCCAATCCTGACCAGTGGCTAAAAAAAGTTGAGTTGATTTGTTGGCATTAATGACGTACCTACTATTACTCAAGGGCTTTTCGCAGCTAACTTCGTTACTTAGAACCATGGTCAGATAAAGACCATGGCACTTTTAAGCTTGCCTCTCTCACTCTCGTGACTTCCACTCTACGCCAAGACTTAATTTTGATTTCAAGTGCAGCTCCGGTTACGGCAAAAGGTGGTTTGTGATATTATCAAGACATAAACCCACGATTCAGTGTAAAATTATCACTTGGGCAATAACCATTATGTCACCATTCTTATTTAATTAGGTATGAACATTCATCTACAATAAAAAAAGGAAATTCTTTCAACATGCGATTCAAACGTGCGAACAAGCAAGTATAACAAAACACACATCAAATTCCATTGTGTGAAACTTACTCCTTATTTACCATCTGCTTTCTCTAACAACCCAAATTGTTACCGCTATTGGTACTTCGGTATGGACATCACTCTTACAACACAAGTTCCTAAAGAAATCTTCCTTCCATATGAACATTTCTTACACTCTTAAATTGCGTTTTCTCATCTTTGAAAGAGCTGCGGCAACTCAATCAGCAACGAAGAATATTGCACTGCCCATTATAAGAATAAAATATGTAATGCAATAACCACTCGTCCCTCCTGCGTTCGCGAGTACATGCTCTGAAATTATCTGGGAAATTGTAAGCATTATATATATTAAAAGTAAGTATTTGACGTTAAACACAAGACTACACAATCACACTACAAACAAATTACATTCCAATACACAGTACTTAACAACCTTAATAATTCTGATCTTTATAAATAAGATCACGGTCCCTTTACATATGGTGATAGTTATTGCCAAATACACTTTAAACGAAAACTATATGCCAAACAAATTACATGCAAGTTTAAAGAATAAGAATCTGATAGTTCTTATCAAATTGGGTCCTTGAATTAAAAATCGGGCGTCGTAATCCATTTATTCAGCAATGGCGAAAATGCATCATATAGAGAATTGAATTTGAGATAGAAAACTAAATGTATATTTCCATCTGAAATACCTTTGCGAAACAGAAAATTAATGCATACATACTAAGAGTAGAGTTACCGAAATTATCAGGAAGAAAGTACCCATTATTGCAACACTAATTTATAGAGTGATTTATAAATTTCTAATACCGAGTGATATTTATTATTCAAAATATTGTATAAATTTTAAAAATACAATTAAAAATAATCTAAAATCTTAAACATATTAATCAAAATATCTATATATTTAAATTTTTTTTACAAAATACTTCACTTCATTTTTAATACAAAAATATTAAAGTAATAGGTAATTTCAAAGCATGAATTTTAATGTTTGAATCTTTATACTTAACAAATACTTTAAGCAATCCAACATATTCATAAAAATTTCGATTTTCGTTTTAAGTTTTATTCGCGTAATACATGTAACTTAAAAAAACATATTTAAGAAATTCAAAAGGTATACAACTTTTAATTTATTAAGATAAAAATATTTAAATAGGAAAAATTATTTCATAAAATTGATAATCCTTTTAATAATATTCTGGTACAAATCTCAAAAATAAATATTTTGAATGTAGTATTTTAATATACCTTCACGAATATAATACATGTGAAAAATATATATTAATCAAAAATTGTATGAATTGTGCAATATATTAATGCAAATATATTAAATGTCAATTTCCTTAAAAAAATTACTATCCAAATATTATTTGTGACTTATAAGAAAAGGAATTTAAAAGTGATTGAATATCTATAAATTTAAATGTACGAGAAACACTTACTCAAGGAGAACAATACTCATGCCTATCTAAATGAAATTTATTTAGAAATTACATCTAAGATTTAAAAAAGAAAAAAACTCGTTCACATTCGAGTGGTCGGAACACGTAAATTGTAAATAAAACTTTTTGTCAGTAACCAGAAAATTAGTGATCAAAATTAGTTTTTTCGTCTGCGGAAATACACATTAAAAATTACCACGCTTATGAAAACAAGCACAAATACAAAAATACCACAAAATTAAGATAGCTCTATTTAAGATTGAAAATATGGTGTCTCTCTGTGTGTTCGTTTTTACGAATCATAAAATGTTTTCTAAAAGGCACAAATTTAGTGAAGGCCTTCATTCATATATTACAAATATAACAATTTTAATCGGAATGCATAAACAAATGTCTTTTCAATCACTAATATCAGAGAATTCAAATTTAATTATCATAACGCTCTTTTTTGGTGTGAGTTAGTAAATGTCGTTTTAAATGACTATTCTGAGTGAAAGTCTCGCTACAGATTTCACATACGTATGACTTTTCTTTAGTATGGATTCGCAAATGAGTTCTTAAAGTATCACGTCGTGCGAAGGCTTTCTTACACAGTTCACACACGTACGATTTTTCCTTGGTATGGGTACGTGAATGTTTCAACAAAGTACTTCTGATAGAAAATTTCTTGCTGCAATAATCACACAAATATGGCTTTTCGTTGGTATGAATTCGTAAATGTTCATTTAAAGCACTTTTATAAGTGAAGGCCTTCCTGCAGATTTCACACTCATACGGCTTTTCGTTGGTATGAATTCTTAAATGTACATTTAAAGCACTTTTCTGGGTGAAGGCCTTCTTGCAGATTTCACACATATACGGCTTTTCGTTGGTATGAATTCTTAAATGTTTATTTAAAGTACTTTTGTGGGTGAAGGCTTCCTGGCAAATTTCACAAACATATGGCTTTTCTTTTGTATGTATTCGCAAATGATCATTTAAAGTACCTTTTTGGGCTAAAGCCTTCTTGCAGATTTCACACACATATGGCTTTTCGTTAGTATGGATTCTTAAGTGTGCATTTAAATTACCTTTTTGGGCGAAAGCCTTCTTGCAAATTTCACACACAAACAGCTTTTCATTGGTATGAATTCTTAAATGTACATTTAAAGCTCCTTTGTGGATGAAGTCCTTCTTGCAAATTTCACACACATACGGCTTTTCGTTGGTATGGATTCGCAAATGTAATCTTAAAGAAGAACTTTGGGTGAAGGCCTTCCTGCAGATTTCACACACATACGTCTTTTCATGGGTATGGATTCGCAAATGTACATTTAAATTCCCTTTATGAATGAAGGCCTTCTTGCAGATTTCCCACATATAAGGTTTTTCATTGGTATGAATACGTAAATGTTTTTTCAAATTTCTTAAATTACAATAAACCTTGTTGCAGGATCCACTAACAGTAGGAATTTCATTGAAATGATTACGTAAATGATTTCTCAAATCAGTAATTCTTGAAAATGACTTTTTTTTAACTTCACAAACTGAAGACTTTTCTTTGGTTTGCTCAGGCAATTGCATATTTAACCGATAGGGAAGAGAATATTCCTGGTTGCGCACTTCATATAAAATGGGTTTTTCAATTACATCCATTGTAAAAAGTTAACACTAAAATACCTAGAATATTACAGTCGAAAGATATGCGTTTTTCAATAAAATGATATTGAGTTTGAATAGCGTAGCTGTACAGGAAATGAGATAAAAACAAATAGCTTTCCAGATAGTTCTGATATTTGGTTGACTTTGAAGTAGCATTCATTGTAATACAATGGAAATTTGAAATACCTTTTTTAGATGAATTCTATAATAATATTAAATTCAAGTATTAATTTTTAAATAATATTATTTATTCATGGGTAACATTTAAATTTCTGGAATTTGCATCATTCTAAAATCAAACGTTAAATTAGGACTTTTTACGTTAGACCTTGTTTAATTCTTAACATTGGTTAAGTGACGAGGATGACACTTGAACTGGAATCCCTCTCTCGAAACTTCCAAATTAATCTCAGTGAGGATTTGGAATCTTCATTAGTTTTAACGAGCTTCATCCCTACTACATGGTATGAATTTAGTGGCATCCCGTTTCAAATCCACATCCAGATGAAGACAACGCGAGTCTCGCACATGACGAGTTGGCTTCTATGATCATACAAAATGGCGAAAAGGACCCGAGTCTGTAGGTTTCTTTTAAGTGACGAGCTGCTTCACTGTAAAGCGGAAAGAAAGCCATTCGTTAAGGATAAATTCCGAGAACAAGACCTGAGATGGTACCTAACACTCTCATGTTCAAACATCTGCGTATCGTTCGACGAGACTTTTAGCAATTATGGATCTTATAGCGTAGTAATCTTACTAGCTTATTATTTTAGAAAAATCTAAGACTATGATGACTTAATTTAAGTTTTAGAATAAAAATATTGTTTATTGACATCGTAATGAGAAGCAAAATGAGGGCTATTGGTGATAGACTTCGTAATTTTGAATCTCGCTCTAGAAACTAGAATGACACCTGGGCTTGTATCTTCATCTCTAAATTTCCATAACACTCAAAATTTGGAACCACAACCAGATTTAGCGTGCATTATGCTAATTTTTGTATGACTAATGAATAGATTGTTAAGTTTTAATGCTTGAGAAATTTTAATTGCTTTATAATAACATGATACATCTTTGGTTATACAGAGAATATGCCTTTTTATTTTCATCCGTAGTATTACATTTCTTTCTGTGTAAGAAAAATAATTCGTTCATTGCGCACTTGGAAAAGTTTTGAATGTGATTGGTTTTTTTCAACTTTCATTATGAACAAAAATTTCTTATTAAATATGTAATTATTATTGATTTTTGTTTTTTCTACTGATTCATGATAAAAAAAATTTTTTCATTATTTACGTTTTACTTAGAAGCAACTCGAGGGTTAATGGAAGGGGGGGTAGGGTACCGAGCTCATCCGAAACGATTAAATCTACAATCCCACCTCCAAAGAGACATCAATCCTCTCACACTCAGCAGTTAATAACAAAAAAAAAATCCCCCTCCCTTAATTAATAAAAAGTAAGTTATAAACTGTAGGTTTTGCAACAAAGAACGTAAGATATTCCATCATAGCGAAATTCAAACGTAAATAAAAGTTTACAATGTATTTTCCGAGAAGGAAATTTAAATGACAGAAATACAAAATTTACATTATGATTTTCTTGAAAATAAGACGTATAACAATCAACGTACAATGGCATGGAGCAAAAGTCGTCCTCAAAATATGGAACTAAAAATGAAGTCTTTGAGAAAAATATTTACATATGAATAAGGTATAAAATTACAAGCACGTAAAATTAAAAATTGACTTGTTCAGAAATGTAATCAAAATGGATAAATTTATAAAATTTGTTGAGTAATTTTAAGAGCTGTAAACTTATACAGGATATAAATTTGAAATGCAAACAACGACTTTCACACACGGACTTCAGCCAAATAGGTTTCGCTTCAACAACAGGTCATTTTAAATGAAATCTTTTGGCAAAAGTCCCGAAGAAAAAGTAGTGATCTGCATCTCCAACAGAGCGACATTAATATAAATATGTATTTTTCAAATTAAGACGATTAAAACAAGATTAGAAGGCACATCAATTAAGAAATAAGTAATAAAATCTCAGTCGCAATAAATTCAAATTTGGTATTGGAATATGGTGTATTTCGTAATTTTAAACCTCCGTCAGGAGACGATGACAAGATCTGGGCTTGCAACTCCCTCTCGATCCTATATGAGGTTTAGTGCACTTTTATTAAAGGAGTAAAATGAGGGTTTTGGTTTGGTTTTGATTAACGTCGCACGAGAAGCAACACGAGGCCTATTTTCGACGGACCTCGTAATTGGGAATCTCGGTAAAGTGACGAAGGCGACACTTCTGCTGGAAATCCCCTCTCATAACTTCAACACTACGCCGACAGGATGACTGTGGGCCTCGAAAAATTTTAAGTACTTCAGCTCCGGCTTCACGAAGGGTCTTTTGTAGCATAAAGGCCCACACCCATGTCTCAAAGAAACCGCCAGCCGCGAGTTTTCGATGCCTTAACCACTAGTATACTATGGCCTATACACACGCAAACACACACACACATACATATATATATATATATATATATACGTGTGAGTGCTTATTTATTTTCCTTTTATATGTCTTTAAAATAATATAATAATTAATAATTAAAATAATTAAAAAACATTATAGGTTTGTGCTGTCCATGTGTTTATACATACTTAAAAAGAAAATGTTTTAAAATAATTTAAACTTTCATTAAATTTAAAAATACACACACACAATAAAAGACTATATTGCCTTATGATAGTAAATTAGGCACACCCTTGTAGCTGTTATTCTGTTACCGTAGCAGTGTACCTTCGAATAAATATTTTTGGTTGGTTGGTTCGCTTTATTAACTTCATAGTAGAAGCTATGCAAAGGTTATTGGATACTGACCTCTTAATTTTGAACCTCGGTTAGAGACGAGAACGAAACCTGAACCGTATAATCCTCTCTTAAAATTTCCACACCACGTTAACGGGAGGAACTTGATATACGACAGACTTAATATGCATCAGTGTCAGCTTCACAGTAGGTCTTTAGTGGCATCAAATTTCGAATCAACGACTCGATAAAAAAAAAATGCCGAATGCAAATCCGATATCATGACCACTAGGCTACTGTGACAACGAAATTTTTATAAATATCCTAAATTTTGCCTTCAAACTCATATATTACGAGTTTATGAGGTTCTAAAATTAGAAAGACTTCCAAGAAAAGTTTTATTACTGTTATCATTTTACTATCAAAAGGGAATTTTTTTTAAATAGAAGCAAAATTTAACATTTTCCGCAAAACACGTTAAATCAAAAGAAAATTAAATTTATTGACATTTTGTAAATTGGATAATATAGAATATAATTTTATCTTTCGTGTATGTGTTTGGGGATAGAATATTGTTTTGATAATATAGACCTTACGTAGAAGCTGTGGTAGATCGAGTTCTGTACACCGGGATTTTCTTAAAATGTCATTGTATGTTAGTTTTCCCTTTTATTGCAGTATAGAATATCTTCTACTCAATAATCCACCATAACTTATTTGCTTTTCCAAAACACATTGGCCTTTTACCCCAAATTTGATGTTTTAAATATTTATCTCTTTTTTTCACATTGTGTTTCTTTTTCTCATTATTAAATTTTTTTTATTCTGAATGATTTAAACAAGTGTTTGGTGCAGCATAGCCTACTTTGGCTCTTGCGCCTTAAACTCCACAGGTACTCACTCCCTCACTCTCAACTTCAACTCAAAATAAAGTCTCAAGATATATTCTATAATATGCTTAAGTTTATGAGAAACATATCTATTTAATTTAAGGTTCACTGATGGATGTGATTTTGAGATATTGTGTTTTGCAGTAATTAAAAATATGATAAAATCATCGAACTGATTCCTTCCGGTGAGAAAAATTCATAATGAAGAAATATTACAGCATCTTTACCTAAATATGGTATAAAAATAAAACAGAGGTTTATAATTGATAAAATATTGAATTTTAATATGAGTTTTAAAAAGACCGATGTTTTGACCAAAAATTGTGTTTTGAAGTTGTATTTTGTCACCTTACCTGGTATAAAATTTCGGAATCTTTTCTTTAGTAGTCTCTAATTCAAACACCTAATGTATTCAAAAAATGGATTTTTTTTACTTTTTATGTATGACATCACAATGGCTGTGGTAATAATAATGAAACTGATACTACAATTTCTTCCTGGTTTTTCCTATAAAAATTCTAACACACATACAGAATGTTTGAAATTTTTCAATACACCATTCTGAAATAAATACGCGTTTAAAATATTAATCAAGCGAGGCATAAATAAATCCTTTAATATATATCAAATGAATATTTTTTGAAAAAAAACTCACTATCCATATATTATTTCTGACTTTTTCGTTATGAACATAAATGTGACTGAATTTCTATAAATAAAAATATAGGAGAAAAATATACGCATTGAAAAAAGTACTCATGTCTGGCTGTAAGATATTTATTAATAAATTACTTTCAAGACAATAAAAACTCCTTCAAACTCGAGGGGTTCGAACGCGTAATTTACAAATGAAATTTTTAGTCAGAAATCAGTAATTCATCATTTTACGGAATTACATATTAAAAATTAACATGGTTATCAATACGAACACAAATTTCATGTTCCAGAATACATAAATAACGCAAAACTAAAAAATCTCTTTTTAAGGTCATAAATCAAGTGTCTAATTCTTATCATGAATCTGCAAATGTTTTCTAAAGGCACAATTTTAGGTGAAGGCTTTCATGCATATATCACAAACGTAAGGATTTTCATAGATATGGATATGTAAATGTCATTAAAATCACAAGTATTACAAAAAGCTTTGTTTTAAATTTAATTATGATAAAGATTTTCTTTGGCATGATTAACTAAATGTTGTTTTAAACTACGATTCTCAGAGAATGCTTTGCTGCAAATCTCACATACGAAAAGCTTTTCCTTGGTATGGATTCGCAAATGTACATTTAAAGTATCTTTTCGGGTGAAAGCCTTCTTGCAGATTTCACACACATAAGGCCTTTCGATGGTATGGATCCGCATATGTGATTTTAAAGCATCACTTCTGGTGCAGGCCTTCTGGCATATTTCACACACATACGGAGTTTCCTTGGTATGGATACGTAAATGTTTTCTCAAATTACCCATGAGAGAAAAGCCTTTTTTACAGTATTCACACACATAAGGCCTTTCTTTGGTATGGATACGTAAGTGTTTTTCCAAACTACTCATGCAAGAAAATTCCTTGCTGCAGAAGCCACAAACATAAGGAGTTTTGTTGAAATGAATATGTAAATGATTCCTCAAATTATTAATTCCTGAAAAACACTTCTGGCAAATTTTACAAACAAAAGAATTTTCTTTTGTGGGCTCATTTAAAGGCATATTTAAAAGAGAACGAAGAGAATATTCTTGGATGCAAACATCATGTAAAGAATGTTTTTCAATTCCATCCATTTCAAAAATTTAACACTACAATAGAATAGCACAATCGTAAGAAAATTTATTTTACCTAATAAGTTCTCCGTATAATGATATCGAGTTTGAGTAGACAAGGTTTACCTGTACTGAGATATAATCTAACGACTTTCCAGATTTTTCTGAAGTTTATTTGGCTTTGAAATAGCAAGAATGGCAATACAATAGAATTTTAAATACATTTTTAAAGGGGTATTTATATTAAATACAAATTATACTTAGTAAATAATACTATATAATCATAATTACTAGGATGCGTTTCTCGTAATTTTATGATTATAAAGACAAATGTCGACTTAGAGGACATCTTGAAGGGTTTGTTGACTGCATGTTTCACACAAAAAGAAATTTTTAAAAAGAAATGATGTGTGTATGATTATTTAATCAAGTTGTCCAGAGAAGCAACACATGGATTATTGTCAATAGTCTTTTTAATTTTAACTTCTGTGAAGTGACGAGGACAAAATCTGAACTGGCATCCCTCTCTCTAAACTTCCTAACCACTGCGAGAGAAGATTTGGGCTCTCGGCCAAGCAATATGGTGATACTAAAGATTGACCAGGGCTCAAATCCCGACTCGTCGAAGATAACGCGAATCTCGAACATGACCGGTTGTTTACAGGGATCATACAGAGTTGGGAAAATTTTCCGAGACTAAAGTCATAAATTTAATCAAAGGATAAATATAAAAAAAATCTGAGGTGATACTTAACACTTTCACTGATTTCTAATAATTCGAATTTTCATACAGTGTTTTATAATAGCTTCGTAAAACAACCTTACAATAGGGTATCTCAAAGGCTTAGTTAATTGTAACAAATAACCTAAATATCTGGTAAAAGTTTATCCTGCAATATAATTTTACCTTATGCACATTATGTATTAAGTCACGGGTATTCACTTTGATTTATTTGATTTCAGGTCCTTAATTTGTTATAACTCGCATCATGTAAATGTTTTATAATTGCTACAAAAAATCGTTTTAGATATTTAATTTTTTTTAAAATTTTTCAAACTTCACTACATAATCCCATTTAGAGCAATTTAATACTTCTGATGTTTTTGATATTTCGAAGACCGTCACTGTAGAACGCAGCACAATGAGTTCTTATTTCTCCATATTGCGGATTACTTCTAACTAAAGTATCCAGAAACCAAACATATCTACAATGATAGCTATAAATTAATACAGAGAATAAGATTTTAGAAGATATATCTCTTAGTTATAATTAAAACTTAAATTTTTTTCTTTCTACATTAAATAAATATTAAAGTGCGGGCGCGAGGGTGTATAATTCCATTACTATTTCCTTCATTATTTTCTAGAAAAGCGTCTAGAATTCATTGTAGAACTTCTCACAAATATTTCAGACTAAGGATCTAATGATTCTTTCACATATTCAAGAGTAAATATTCAGAAGAATTACAAAACTAAGCATCTACTTGATGGGAAAAGAAGGTAAATAAATATAATAAGACGAAAATATACCATGCAAGTTTCTACTACTAATAAGTTTAATTCCAGATTTGGAGTATTGCGGAAGTCACCTGTATGTGGACACATCTCATCAAAAACAAACCCTTAAATGTTATATTCCTTTCTGATGATCCGTTATCTTTCCTCTAGATTGCCTAGACAGAAAGCGTTTAGATGAAAAGTGAAAAAAAAATTACAATTTCAGTTCTTCTATGTTTGTATAAACAGCGAGAATCAATCTTCTGCTATTGCGAAGAAGCAGAATGATAGCACAAAAGGACATTACGCAAATTGATGTAAAGAAACCAAGAAAGCGCCGGATATAATGTTAAGAGGCTTAAATATACCTTATTATAATTACACTGTAACTTTGAGGTATTTTCACATTTTCATAACTTTAGAAAATTTTTATATATTGCATTCCATAAAATATAACCTTGATCCAAAGAAATGAAACGTTATGTATGGAAATTCAAAAAATTTATATATATATATATATATATATATATATATATATATATATATTAGATCACGCGTTCATAAATTCTGTTGAATCCTCTTTAACGTAATCGTTAATCTTTTAGAAATAATCCAAAACACCCTGATGGACGTCAGGAAAATTCGTCTTATTCGCTTATACACTTCATCTTATACTACGTGAGTTATCTGTCTGATCGAAAGAAACCCCTAGTATAAAATCAATTACAAGACAAAATTGTTGCACTTCTACCTTTCTTGCCTTATTCTGTTTCAACAAAACGTCGAATAGGCTTCTTCTTTCATAGGAATTATTCTTTTTTTTTCTCTCTCTCTCTCTCTCTGCGTATATATATATATATATGAACCTAGACAGATTTAACGAGCTTCAACTTCTGATACACGAAAAGTCTTTTGTGGCATTGAGGCTGCAAACTAAAACTCGACGAAAACCGCCGTCTGCGAGTCCACTTCCATGACCACTAGGATACTTCGGCCACAACATCTCTACACGACGGCCATTCATTGGCAACAAGACTTGAACCCCTTACCCATGAATTAATATATTCAGTTAATGCTGAGCAATTCGAAAAGTTTGAAATATTTTTATATTTCCATACTTCATCTCTATGATTATGATTACATGCCTGATTAAAATGGTTTAACCCCAATTAAATTTCAGCCCACTGTCAGGATCAAAAGGAAAAATAGGAAGTTAATTTTTCATTTTATCGTTCTGGGAATCAATAGTTCAATTTTCGAATTTTTGTGGTTATTTTCATCTCGCATATTTATTTTATAATTGTTTAATACCTTTTTTTACCTTAATAACAATAATTCACTTTTCAATGACATAGTAAAAAAATCAACTTTAGTAAAACACAACATATGATATAGTACTTTCAAAAAAACCTTCAAGTAATTTAATTAAAATTTGTTAACCATTTGATATCATTATTGTTCCTAACTGAATACTTTCCCAGCTGAAACCACGTGACTCCCACCAGAGGACGCTGTTGTTTAGAGGGAGCAACATCAAAACAGAATGAACTTGAACTAAGAACGAGAGAGAACGCTTTTTGCTCTATTATGTAACCTGTGTTGTGTAACTGTAGTAATTAACATTAATATATATTTTTATTTACAAGTCCAGAGTTATCATTTTGAATAGATGATGAGTTTATTTTCATTGCAACTAAAGAATTAATCCCCGGAACGACAGAAAATGTATGTCAAATTTTGATATTCTTAATGAGTAATTATTGACATACCTAATCTGAAAAAACGAGAAACTTAATTTTAATATTATTTGTTTTTGTTTCTTGACAATTATAATTAAGAATCATAATTGAACCTATAACAGTTTTAATTAAATATCAAGCAATGATATTATCACTATTATCATCTTGAGATCAGACAATATTTTCATAACAGGAAAAATCAAAATTTGTAATACATTACCATATACCAAAACAAACTACATAATTTCTTTTTTCAAATTTAAAATGAATAAATTGAAAATTTGGACTATTACACAACATAATTAAGATTTCTAGTTTACCACACAGTAATTTTTAATAATAGAAAATTTTTTAAATTTAAACATCCTGCTTAACCGAACTAGAAATATCAGTTTACTTTCTTATTCAATAAATGTGAAATTAAAAAAAAAATCTCAAATTAAATATTTGTTTAGTAATATTATTCATAAATTTTTGTAGGTTTATCACTAAAGAGTTGAAATCAAAATATTAAATAAAAACTTAACTGAACTCACAATTTATATAAATGGTATTGAATATTTTCCCTTTAGCTTGAACATGCACTACTTCCTATAGCTGGTGTGTTTGGTCTATCTTAACATTTCACACACATTTGAGTCGAATTTCGGTGTTTCCGAAAACTGGTGTTAGTCGATGTACTCGTTAGTGAAATATTTTTAAAAATAATAGGATGAAATACCAGGAGCTTCCAATTCAGAGTCCATTTCCCTACAGATGTTTTTGTTCAGTTCATAAAGTAACATGATAGAAGACGCAATAACTTGAGAACATTTTCCAGGATGAAGAAACTGCACTTTTCTTGTTGTCACAGGTGTGTCGCTTTCGTCCTTGTAGCTGCCCATGCATCGGCACCGAACATGGAATCCCGGAGACGATTTCTACGCTATGAATTTATGCTGGCGGCCTTCAAGTAAATATCCTGCAGCGGAGATGAAGCAACATAGACTTACTCAGCAGTCTCTCCCTCTCTCATATAATTAAATCTAAACATTTTTTAATTTAGGTAATCATACTACCGGCTAATATCATGCATGCTTTCTTTTAAATATTACTATTTAATTAAATATGGAAACAGTCGGAACCAAGTTCCAGTTTAATTATTTATTTTAATGTTGCGGAGAGAGAGTGAGGGCATTTCCACACGGCGGGAAGTACAACTCCGTCGTTGGATAAACAGTACAAAAGTGAGAAGAGGGCAAAAGAGAGAGAATTTTCTCTTGTTTAATGTTTTATTGAAGGTTTTTTTATTCAAGATCTAATGTGATGAAAGGAGGGATTTCAAGGGATTTTAGGCGAAGACATAAAGTCTAGTAGGGATCATCCCTAAAAGGTCTGTAGCCGGGTCAACTGCATTCGCAGCGAATTTTTAAGAACGGGTGATTGTATTAATCAAGTTAAAAAAAGAATGGTATCAGGAAATATGATTGAATGCTTTACTTTTATATATATATATATATATACTGCTGTTTGTAGAAAATGCAACACCATGAAGGAATCATCAGAATCAAATGAAATTCGCAGCAAATGTCAATTATAGGATATTATGCAAATTAATAAAGTTTCAGAGCCATCGCGCTTGCGCGGCGCCCTCTGAATTGATGCTGAAAGCGTATAAATAAAGTGCTGTAGCGGGACGTTGAAAAAAGTCTATGATTATTTGTTAGTGGCAAACGTTTAGTGAGACCTAAGTATGCCTCCACGACGGAAGAATAAGAAATTCAAGCAACTTACGGAGTTTGAACGAGGGAGGATAATCGGCCTTCGAGAAGGAGGATTTTCCTATCGCGCAATAGCAGCTCGTATGCAGCGGAACAGTTCCACAGTGATGCGAGTTTGGAAGCAGTGGACCGACGAGCACCGAACAACTCGAAAAACAGGCACTGGACGACAGAAGGTGACGTCAGAGCGCGATGATCGACACCTGCTCCGCATGGCGGTGAATGATCGCACAGCTTCCTCCAGGCAGCTGGCAGCACGTTGGTCTACTGCTACAGGTGTACAATTGTCGGCTTCGTCAATTCGTCGTCGTCTGCTGCGCCGTGGATTGCGTGCAAGGGTGCCTTTATACAGGATTCCCCTCACGGCGAATCATCGACGGCTGCGTCGGCAGTGGGCTCTTGAGCACAGAGACAGGCGAGCTGATTGGCACCAAGTTGTCTTTTCAGATGAATCACGCTTCAATTTGTGGACCCATGATGGCCGTGTTCGTGTTAGACGTTATGCCGGTCAACGCTGCCTTCCTGAGTGTATTATTGAACGACATAGTGGTCGAACACCCGGAGTTATGGTCTGGGGTGCGATTTCGTATCATGGACGATCCAATTTGATACGAATTGAGGGTAATCTCAATAGCAACAGGTACGTCCGTGAAGTGCTACAGCCCGAAGTCGTTCCTTTCCTTCAAGGCATCCTTGGAGCTATCTTTCAGCAGGATAATGCACGCCCACATGTTGCGCGGACTGTTCGAGACTTCTGTTCAGCACAACGCATGCAACTTCTTCCTTGGCCTGCTTATTCACCGGATATGTCGCCTATTGAGCACGTGTGGGATATGGTTGGTCGGCGTCTCGCTCGTGATCCGCGTCCTGCAGTTTCCAAAGACGAACTTTGGTTGCGCATACAAGCGATATGGAATTCTCTTCCTCAAGCAGATATTCAACATCTGTTTGACTCCATGCCACGTCGTATAGCAGCACTTATTGCAGCGCATGGTGGCTGCACCAAATACTGATTTCGGACGCTTAATTTGTTTCTTTTGTTTTGAAAATTTCATCATTTATTTGTATCAGTACAAGTCGTTTCTGCATTAAATTTCATTTGATTCTGATGATTCTTTCATGGTGTTGCATTTTCTACAAACAGCAGTATATATATATATATATATATATATATATATA
Organism: Nephila pilipes; assembly: GCA_019974015.1. NCBI lineage: Eukaryota > Metazoa > Arthropoda > Arachnida > Araneae > Nephilidae > Nephila > Nephila pilipes. Next base: position 29,654 of record BMAW01024220.1, read on the forward strand.
TATATATATATATATATATATATATATATATATATATATATATATATATATTTCTTAGTAGCTATGTTTTGATGTTAAATTGTTTAAAAAAAATTTTCTTCATAAGTTGTCAGAAATTTACTTTGACAACTAATATTTTGTTCTTTTAATTTTCTGTTTCATTAACTGCTTCAAAAAGTGCTTTTCTCCTAAATATTTATATCAAAACGTTTTTTAGTGTCAGTTAAAAATGTTTTTAGAACCACTATTACATTGTGTCTTAAAATTCTGATCTTAAAATTAGAATATGACTAATATTACTGAGTACAACATTCCATTAAACGTAATATTATGTAGTAAACTGCTCCATGCTGTAAATTAGACTGCAATGTTGTAAAAGGTACTGTTTATTCAGTGTATTGCTATTAATGGTTATGTATACATTTTCTCATTAACACTGTTTATAAATGTGTTATTGTTGTGTTTAGCTTATTTCAACAGTATTCAGTTGTACACTTGGTTCAATTTTAGTAACTTTTATTAGCAAGAATGCGACTCAAAAAAAAGTTTCAGAATTTAAAAATGGTAATATTAACATATAATATTGCCAAATGTGAATTATTCCTTAAATTGAAATATTTTGAAGTGAACCAAAGTGTTCTAAAATGATTGTAATATTATAAAGTCAATTTCTTGTTGATTCAATTGTACTTAATGATTATATAATGTAATTTTCTTATTAAAATTAATGATAAGAACTTATTGTAGTAAAATTTTTAATGGCTCATTACAGAAATATTCAGTTATGTATTTCACATTTTGAAGTATTGTGAAAACATAGACATTAAGGATAGAAACGTATTTTATCTTTATATGATTCCTTCGAAAATCTTTTTTTTTTATCATTGTTAATTTATTAAGAAAATTTCATATCCAGTTTAAGGTATTTTAAAAAGGTTTGGTTGTGAAATTTATAATTTAAAATGAAAATTTTAAAGAATTCATTGGTTGTTTGGTTTTGTTAATGTCGCACTAAAAACAACACGAGAAATATTGGTGACGGACCTCATAATTTTGAACTAAACTCAATATACTAACACTAAAAGTCAATAAGTCGTTCAAGAAGATTCTAGAACCTTTCGACCTTTATCGCGTGTCTCAAGCTTAGTTTATATACTTCTTATCTCCCTCTCTTTTCTTTAGTTCTACTTGCCTGTAATTTAAAGATTCACGTTTCATTTTTTGTTTGGGAAAAGTTGTTTAGAAAGAGCGATCAATCTTAATAAAAAGTCCCCATGGTAAGTGAAAAGAAAACCGCGAATAGCCCTACGTCACAAACATAAAAGAAAAATCGGAAGATGCGAATAATGAGTATATACAATGAGTTGATACAAGATATTAATGAGTCGCGACACACTTTGCATCTTCTGACAACGCCTGTCGTCCATACATCAATGATTTGACAGAAAGATTTAACAGAACATTAGTGGGCACGCTGTCCTTGTACGTAGATGTCACACAAAGAAATTGGGACAATATCTACCCTTCATGACTTTCGCTTATATTTCAGTAAAACGAGATGTAACCAATTCTTTCTATTCATGGAAGGCATCAAGACTCCTCGACAAAATTATCCCTAACAATACAAAATCACATGATAATCAGTTACAACATCTTATCATCAGGGCTGAAGAAGATATAAAAAAAAAACTGGCAAATCTCTGTTTCCTCGAAGTTCAGGCAAATAATAAATGTCTATCTTGTGACACGCATCTACCAGTCAGCTACAACTAATGGGATTTAGTTAGGTTATTTCCCCCAGTAAGAAAGGTTTTACTGTTCGAGAACTCTTTAGACGTTATTTTGGACTACATAGAGTAACTCGACGATTATCTGATGTAGAGTATTATGTAGACAATATGGAAGAGAACCGTAAACCGACGAAGAGCTAAAAAGAGTTCGTGCTTGTAATGAGGTTAAAACACTTCACATCATTTGCATAACTCTGCAACGTGCATCTACCCTGAAATTTGCATAGTTTTCTGGCCACTCCTTCTTTGTGTAGGATTTTCAGTGTCGCGTAGTTTACTCTGTATAACAAAAAAACTCGCATCAGGAAGACGTTGTCCGATGGAGACAAAAATTGGCGGCTTGGAAAATTATGTACAGAATAGAAATTGATAGAAATTTCAGAAAAATTGAATGATTTATTTCACAGAGTTACGTAGTTACAAAGAGCTCAATAAGGTGTTTACCCTTCTCTAGCCTGGATGCAAACTGCCATACGACGTGGCATAGAGTAATAGAACTTCCTGATAGTTTCCTGCCGTATTTTATGCCAAATTAGCTCCAATTGTTGGCCATCAACATACCCTGGTAGATGCAGTAGCCTTCCCATCCTATCTCAGACATGTTGGATTGGAGAGAGATCTGGCGTGCCAGGGAAGGGTTTTACAAGCTGTAAGAACACCCATAGCGACCCGTACCTTATGTGGTGTGGCATTATCTAGCTGAAAAATAAGATCAGGGAACTGCAAAAAAACGGAACTCCCTACCCTAACTCCTGGTTGAGTGCCTGTTTGGCATGCACTATTGAAAGCAGGATAGGCACACTGCCTTGTTTTCTCCAGATACGTCTTCGATGATTGTCAGGACTCAGTTGGAAGCAGTATTGGTAGCTAAAAACTATACGTCCCCAGTCAGCATCATTCCAACCTTTATCAAACAAAGCACCATTGTAATCTGGCGTGACAGTGTGCAGGAGTGAGTGGCAGGCGACGTACCGGTCGGTACGAGCGTAGATTTCGCTCTATCAGCCGTCTGTGAATGGTCATGGTGGACACTCTTCTTCGGGACGCACGTCTGATAGTTGATAACAATGAATCAGGCGATGCTGCAACTGATCTGACAATCACTCTGTCCTCCAAGTCTGCTGTGACCCTAGGTGGACCGCTGCCATCATGTCGCTGAAATCTGCCATTGTCCTCCCATTCTTGCCAGCATTTTCTAATCACCGCATCACTTCGACCCATATCACGAGCGATTCTCCTATTTGCCCAACTTATTTCTTTCAATCTGATGATACGACTTCTTTCAAAGTCTGACAGTTGCTCGTAATGATCCGGAATCCTGCGGGGATGCATTTTTTCAGTCGTTGAAAGGTATCCTAAATCATAATGCAACAGAAACTTTGACCATCCGATTAGAATTCTCTTCTTATATATACCTGCTGAGTGCATATTTCCGATGCTCTGTAGCTACCTCTATTCATTTATTGGACACCTAATTTTAATCATTTGCATGTTCAGTCCAAATGCTTATGCATACGAAATTTCATTACGATCGAATAACTCCTTCTTGTTGCCTCGCCTGTGTGTGTTTGTGTGTGTGTGTGTGTGTGTGTGTGTTTATGGAGTATATTTTATTTAACCTTTTGAAGACGGCGGGTTTTGTGAGGAAAAGGTCCTTAAAGACGGCGCCTTAGGCAATGTTTACTTCCCCCTTTTTTATCGCTCATGGATGGCACCATACATAGGCATACAAAAGAAGCAAGATAATTGCTGCTGTCCGCAGTCAATGGGGATGTTCGCGGCTTAGAAAGTCCCTAAATACAAAGAGTCTCCCTTTCTTAGGGAAACATATTTTCTTGGTGATCTCAATTACGATTTCAGTACAAGAAAATTTGAGAAATTTATTTATTTTATTTTTTTAAAAAAGAAATTATTTCCTAACAATTTAAGCTGCTTTTCACCTAGATTTCCTTTTTCAATATTATTAAGAGCATTGAGAGAAATAGCACAAAACAATGATGATAATATAAAACATTGCATAAAAAAATGAAATGTTTATTTCATTGTAGACAAAGGTACACACAATAAACTAACCAAATTTAATTGATATTATTCAAGTAAAATTTATTTATATTTTGATTTTCAGTAAATTCATTAAAATAGATATAAAATATTTTAAATTTATTTTTAATTCTTTTAAATGCAGGAATTTGATACACACCTGGTGTTAAAACTTAAAATAATCAAATTAGAAATAAGAAATAAATAATATGATACTTCATAAATTGCACGTAATTATAATCAGTAATACAAAATAAAATAAAAAGCAAAATTGCTGATCCTGTCTCTTGATATTATAATGTAAAATTCAGACTTTCTCAAATCGATAATGAAGTAAGTTTAAAAGCTCTTATAAGTATTCACAGCATTTGTATAACAATAGACATATCATCATAAATAAACTATGCTCTTTTGGAAACTTCATTATTACTTAATTTATAATTGTTTTTCTTTTTTAGAACATGCCAGAGAAATCTTAAAAATTTAAACACTCTTAAGAATTTTCTTATATATCTTCCATGAAGGAATGATACATTTGATGTATAATTGTCATTTTTTATTGTTCCATAATCCATTATACTGTGATACATTAATATTTATAATATTGAATGAATCCTAAGATTAAGTCTAAATTTTATTAACAAGCATTTTTCAAAAATGAAAACTTTATTTTTCTTTGATCTAATTCCTATATATGCTGAAAATTATGATAAAATATTCACTATGGCAAATAAATGAGATGAATAAAAAGCAAAACCATTAAAAAAAAGGTGTTTCGCATTATGCTCTAAAATGTGAGTATCTTAAGGCTATAAATGTTGGCCTTTGTTAAATAGTGCCACATTGTAGTTTCCACATGTTTTGACGGTTAGGTCAAACAAAAGGTGACGATTATGTGTTCCAACATGTAGCAGAGCTGATACGCATTAAATCAAAATCCTTACGTTGCCGCGGTGTGGAAATTAGAAGTGGACGCTCTAGCTCGGCTATCGTTCTCGTTACTTGTTTAAATTACGAGGTCCGTCTTATTACTTTGTCCCTAATGTTACTTGTAAATGAAATATTAATAATTTATCAGTTTACCTACGTGTTCCTAAAAATAAATTCTTTAAATGCACATAAGAAATTTAAAATTATTTTTTTTCCAATA
>BMAW01024237.1:0-26898 GCA_019974015.1 Nephila pilipes
GAATAAAAGGAAATTTTAAAGGCTTAACATCATTACTTCCAAAATGCGAAATCAAATCAAGGTTTGAAATTCAGATTAATAAAATATATATGGATGGTGCTATAAGTCACTATATACCTCTCATTATAAAGTAACGCTTTGGATTTATATCTGAAAATTATCAATCTTCTTCGTTACTGTTGTACGATATAATTTTGTAAAACAATCAATTGTAATTTCAGGAAGAAAAAAATGAATTCCATCTTGTATCTCCAAGTTTACTAATGAACTAAAACTTATAAACTGTAAGTAGCTAGAATGAATTATTTTTTTCCATATTTCTTAAATTGCTCCAGTAAATAAAAAAATAGACAAATGAATTATTTGATATGCAAACGGATAATTCTATAGAAACAATAGTGACTTAATTAATACCAAAAAAGTGAGAGCCAGACAAATTTTATAAAAATATCTAATATTTAAATATTACAGACTCTAAAATTAGAATTAACATGGCCTTTGTGAATTATACTGTTTGGGTATTAGAATGATTGTTTTCAAATTTCCTTTCTCTCCAAATCTATTACCCACCCATAAGGGGGCTATTGCTTTTAGTTGGACCAGATTTGCGGATCAGACTACTTCAATTTTAATCGTTTGCTTCAATTCTTATTTCATGTAGTTATTGATATAATGTTCAAATTAATAGAATTTATCATTTGTTTTAATTTTAATACATTTCTCAAAATATATTCCATGTAGGATTTTCCAGCTAATTATTAAACAATTCATTTTAATTTTTCAATTCCATTGTAAACTAGTTCCTCCGATATCAATAGATGTCACCACGAATCAGAGTCACGTGATAAGTACATGCAGCGCCATCTATCCTGAACAAAACTGAGTGACACTTCGTTTTCGCTCTTCTTTCGCCACTTTTTACTTTCTTCCTTCGCTACCCGCGTAGGAAGTAAACTTCAACGTCTGAGCGCTTTCCAGCGCCCATCGTCAATATGGGTTAAATGAGTAGCCATCTATCCGTCCTTCGGAAGAACTGTTTACTACCTGTATATATATAATATCATAGTAAATACTTTTCACTCTTCACCTTCTCTCCTAATAAACAAGTAAAGCTTACTGCGAGCCCTTCATACTTTAACAACAACAACAACACAATGGAAAAAACCGGTAATAGTAGAACTACCCGCCTAGAAAACTGTGCCCTTTGCGTAAAAGCAAACTTATCGTAGATCTGGGGTGAACAATCTCCATCACCCCACTGTCTACATTCATTTTAATAATTTATCGTTTGCTTTAAATGTAACATCGGAACTTTACTATTGTCCATTTCTCGATATTTCATCGTTTTCTTTAATTTGATATTTAATTGAGTAATTTAATAATAATTATAAGAAAAGCGCATCTTGGGTAGCGAAATCTGTTCTTTTCAAACATTTGCATAGAATTTTTTTTTCTTATTAATATTATTATAGACCAACCTTGTGGATAAACTTCCTTGTAAATTTGATCTTATTAAATATTTATCATACAGATAATTTAGCTTTTTGTATACTTTTTTTTATCTTAGAATATTGTCGAAACAGATGTTCCTTTAACAATATAAATTATTAAAATGCTACACTTTAATACAATGATAAAAAAAATTCAGTTATTATTAATAGATAGTAATTTGAATTTCAAAATATTCAAATCTAATTATGGTTCAGTTTCTTTCCATCAAGATATATGTATTCCATCAAAGGGTCAATACTGACAGTAATTCCTTGTGGTTCGAAATGACACCCCTCTGTAACCTTACCATTTACATGAGTATTTACAGAGTGTCTCGTTGAGAATCACAGTTCGTTTTCTAGCTAGGATCAAGAGAAACGAGGAAGAAGCTTTTGCAGAGGCCAAAGACCTTGACGATCGCATTTGTATTAAAATATTCGGTCCCTTTATTATTTTAATTTTGTCTGCTTTGAAATTACATGCGTCATTGTTGTCAGTATGTAAGTTATCGTTTGTAAAAAATGACATGCCACTCCACGAATCCCCAACCCGATAACCGCGTGTTAATGGGTCGATAGTAAAAGCTTCCGACTTTTTCTGGCAAAAAGAAAGTCATCGGAAAATTAATTAAAACGAAGCATATATGTCTCACGTGGATACCTTCTACATCTATTGTAATTATTCCGAATCAATATTTCTTAATTAAAGAGAGAAAGTATTTATTTTTTCTTCAATAAATAATAAACAACTGGTCTTTATGATAAAATTTCGTTTTGTTGTGTGAAGGCACGTATGATTTCCAGTATTATCTCTCTCCTGATATCTTCTTTATATTTGTTTCAATAATGCAGTCATGAAATTGGGGTAAAGAGAGCTTTCTCAATTTCGGAGTGTTAAACGTCACTTTCAATTTATATTTTTCGCGTTGCTCTCATTTCTCTTATTCGGAATAAACAAGAGAATCCGAGGGGGGAGATGGAACTTCTTCTCGTCTGAAACCCAGACAAGGATTTACTTCATTTTTGTGAACAGGAAAAAATCTAAGCAGTCGCAGCCTGTCACTGGGACCAAAGTTTAGTTTAGACGAGGAGAACCCCTCTGTTCTCTGTCCGATTTTTCTGTGGGTTTACTTTTACTTCTTCTCCTGAGAAGTGAAACAATGGATTTGAAATGCCTTAGGAAAGAAGTTAGAGGTTAAAACCTGTGTGTGGATAACAACCATGTTGTTTTTCATATCCCTCCCAACTCAATCAATCAATCATTATATGTGTAACTTTACTTTTTGCGTAGTTAACTCTTCAAGTGTTACTGTAATGTCTCTATTTTTATTGAATAAATTAAAGACCCTGTTTCAGTTTATCAAACAATTTTATGGAAAACAGTATTCCAATTTTTTGTAACCCAAAATATTTTTTGCATTTGTTTATTTTGACATATATTGTTTCATTTATTACTTAAGGCCAACTAAAAAACACTTATTAGTCAATTTAAATTGAAGTCATTCCAAAAGATGAAGATTAATTAGCAGCTTATAAACATTTATTAAAAGCCTGATTTGAAAGTTAATCAAAAGAATATTACGAATGAACTCTGCTGTGAAATATGGACCTATAGATAAATTTGTAATAAGGTTGATCGTTTGTTCATTAAAGCCACGTTACGCACCACATAAAGGCTATTAAGGACGAACCTATAATTTTTTGATGGAAAATCATGACAAGGACGACAGGTGCTGGTGCGTTTCTACACACCAATCCCTTCTCAATGTGAGAACCTCGAAACCATGACAATAACTTTAATCCATTGCCAAACAATTATTTTGTCAATAATCGACCCTATTTTATTTAATTTTCGAAAATAAATCTTAAGAACATTAGAAGAATTGGGAGTAAAAGGATTTAAATTCCTTCTCTCAGAGGGATGCCTTTGCTAAAACGATTTTTTCCTCTTGCGTTGTTGACTCAATCAGCAAAATCAGTTGCTTGTAAATTCAATCTGAGATAAATCGAATGTGTCATACACCATTCAAATCTATTTGACAGCTTTTCAATGGTTTATGTGTCGCCATCTGTTGACGGAAAGGAAGAAAACGCTAAGAAGATGCAGTCTCAAAACGACAGTCTGCGAATAATAATGATAATGACTTAAAATGTGTGTGGTTTGGAGCCAGCAGGCTGTTCAAGTCAATGGGTTAAGCACATTAACTTCAATGTACGACTAGCATTTAGTGACATTCCTAATCCTACGATTTGACGAAAATAATATTGGCCATGAGCCTCGAGACAAGCATTGCATTCATCCACCCATTAACATCAATCAATAACTCCTGAGACTAACCCAGAGATGGCGCTCGTAGTAAACGAGTAAATCCAGGTCTCTTCTTTAGAGTACGAACTTTGGTTTCTGAAACGTGTCAAACTTTAAGTCGATCGGACCCAGAAACAGCTGTTATCGAGGTTGGAGTAAAGCCGTTTTGTAGTTTGTTTAAAATGGAAAAACCGAGTTTCGTTCTGATAAAACATTGTTTTTAATGCAAAAAACACCGTGCAAGCGAAACAATGGATTGAAAAATGTTAACCTGACTCTTGTCCATCAAAAGCAACGATTTGTCGGGGGTTTGCCGAGCTTTTAAACCGTATCGACACAAATGACGCGGAACGCTCGGGTAGACCTGTGGAAGCCGTTACACCGGAAATGTGAAGGGACAAAAATTATAATGAAAGATCGTGCGAAGTTCGTGAGATTGCTGAGATGACATGATACTATATGGAAGTGCATTTACTGAAAAAGGTTTTTGAAGAAGTGAAAAGCAATTTTATCCAAGTAGCCGCGATTGCTTTCTGACGGAAACAAAAACAGCAACGACGATGATTCAGAAAGCTATTTAATCAGCTATTTACTGCAACAAAAAAGATTTCTTATGAAAAAAAAAAAAAGAAAAGAAAAAAAAAAAATTTTTTTTTGGAGGATAAAAAAAAAAGATTTGGAAAACCTTTGAACGATTGTATCAACTTAAAAGGTGATTAACAAAAAGGTGTTGGTGTTGATGAATAAAAAAAAATTTGCAAAAAAAATGTTATGTTTCAATGTTAGACTCGAATTATTGATCGATGTGTTACCTAACTGGTCCGCACTAATTTTATTAACATAATATACCTTGTCATAAACTTGATACCGAATAAAAAATTTCATATTTTAATGTTACCTTCGAACAATAAGATGTTTCATATTGCATGTCTATTTTATATGTAAAGACACCTAATGTATTAAAAAATATTGTGACAATTTATGGACCTCTACTGTAATTCAACAAGATTTTAAAAATAGTTTTTTTTTTTATTAAAGTAATTTATCTAGTTGAAACTCACATAATTTCTTCTCTGATGAATTGGTATAGCTTTTTCATTATGTTTTCTAATATTCTCGAACAAATGCTGGCCACGAAAAGCTTCATATGGTCAGACGAAAATTAGTGGCTGGCGATGTTTTCGATGAGTCGGAGTTTCAAGTCCTGTTGCCACTTAAAACGTGTCATGTAGTGAGTTGCGGGCGCTAAATCGTCCACAACCAAGTCCCCTCTCTCTCAACACCTGATCGGGCTGAAAATTACGAGGCTTATTGCTAATAGCGTCCATGCTGTTTCTAAGATCGAAGCAAAACAATCAATTATTCTACTTCAAAGTATATGTAAAGATTCATAACATTAGCTACAATCTGTAGAGTATTTAATTATAGTGGTATTTCTTTTTTACAGAATTTCCTGGTATCACTTGCACTTACAAACAATAATTTTTATAGCAAGCCTTATTCAAATTACTTTTGCTCATCATTAAGAAACCCTATCATATCCATTTTCAGTTAGGTGAAGGCTGCTATGAATCTTTACATATACAGACAGAAGATATTAATCTGCTTATTTTAACAGATAGCTATTCTAGTTTTGATCCGCCTTCCCAACTTCTTAACAAGTCCTTAAAATTATTTACAAGGCCTGGCCTCTAAGAATTTAAAATACTTCCTCATTAAGTAATACGCAGCAAGCGCTCTTTGGATCGATTGCTCAGAAGCATTTTGAATGAACAAGCAAGATGACCAAAGATTTGTGTAACAGAATTTGATTTAAACATCGACTGGATAACTTCAGAAGACATCCAAGCAAACAATTAAAATGAAAACAGAGACTAGTAAAAAAAAAAATTAAAAATCTTCTCAACAGCATAATATTTTGAAATTTTTAGAACAACCTGACAATTAATTAAGATATTCTGTGCATGGATTTCTTATCAGAATTATAATTATCCCACCTTGACATTTATTTATGTAAATTAAATTTGCAGAATAATATAGTTCGAGCTATTAGCTGCAACATAATAAATTATTATGTGGAAATACATTTGTTTACATGAATAAACTACAAACTCCCCATCGAAATTATCTGTGAGTAAATTTCAAATCGATTTCCGATGCATTTTGTGTGATTGATTATTTATTAACGCCACACTCCGAGAAGCAACACAATGGCTATTGGCGACAGACATCGTAATTTTCAACCGGAATCAAGTGACGAAGGTGACACCTGAGCTGGCACTTTCCTCTCCCAACTTCCAATGTCATGCCAAAGGAGGGGACATGGAGCATTGACATATTAACGTACACCATTACCCACCACACAGATGAGTTCCTTATTGTCATCCGTGCCTCGAACCCACGAATTAACAAAAAAACAAGTCCGCGAATCCGCAACTATGGTTCACAACGTTGGCCAATGACCCTCACTTCCTGATACATAATAATTTCAGAGAACTTTGGAGAATTTAATATCATAAAAGAATGTTTAGAGCTTTTTTCACAAGATGAAATAATCTTATATTTATTAATCTTATATAAAACATTCATTTGATAAAGGATTTTTTTTTTGTTTGGTTTTCGTTCAATTGTCGCAATCATAAACACGAGGGCTGTTGGTAACGGACTCAAAATTTGAACCTCGGTCAAGTGACGAGGACGACACCTGAGTGGACACCCCTCCCACTTCCACACCATACCGGGAGTGACTTTGGCCTCTGGACAGATTTAACGTGCATCAGCCCCGGCTGTGCTGCGGGTCTTTTTGTGGCATGAAGACATTCGTTTCTCAACGTAAACAGCTACGAGTCTGACACCATGACCACTAGTTACCGCGGTGTCTCAATAAAAGGATAATAGCTCTATTTTATTTCATATATTTCATATATCAATCAATCAACCTTAATTTCAACCGCCGAGTTTGTTTATATTGAGTGTTATTTTTAATGTTTTGTTAATCATAGCTTGAGTGTATGTGTCTGTAGAAGTAAGGAATGCGTGAGTATGCAATTTTAAATGCATCAGGGGAAGGGGACTAGAAAGTTATCACTAGTTGTGCGTGCACCGTCATATGCCTCAGATTCAATTTAATATAACCTGTTGATCAAAATATGGATGCTAGCCGTTACAAATCCAATACTCTGTATAAAAGCTAAGTTTATTTCTATAAATACGGTAATGAACCTATACCCTATATATATATACTAGTTGATACCCAATTCGCTTTGTTGACAGACGATAATATAATATTTTGAATCTATACAAACAAGAAAATTTTCAAATTTTAAAACTTAATGATAATCTAAATTTAAAAATTTTAAGAAACCGTTTGTCTGTAATAATGGTTATCCTCGACATTCAAATATATGAGAAAAATAAAATAAATTAGTAAAAAAGACAATCATATATATATAATATGGATAACCCATTCCAACCGTATACATGTTACACCTAGTATTACAAGATACAAACTTTTGTGAAGATTCATCATGTATGACCCTCAAATGAAATACCCTCGCAATGGTCTTCGTGTCTATCATAAGATTTTATCCTTGCCTCAAGCATTTTGATTTCTTGACCATTTAGGATTGCAAGTGACTGCAATCCTATAAATAAGGCGTGCAAGTCGGATGTCCAAATATCTTACGTATGTCATAGTCATAATCTGTTCCCGTAAGTAGCGAGGTCCTCCAGTAAACGAAGATTGTCTTGCGTGTGTGCTACACCATAAAAGTCACCTTTAATCTTCAAAATCGCGCTAAGATTTGAGCTAAACTACACTTTCACCAACCGTGGGATTCCAAACTATTTATTTCTATCGCTAATTCTGTACGTTTCCTAATTTCGACATGCAGGAAATTTCACATAAAGAGTCTCTTCGCCAAAATCTTGCCAACTCTCTATCAGTGCTTCAATATTAAATTATTTATTTTTTACCATTTCGCACGCGCAAATCTGACCGAGTAAATTTAATTGGCGACAATACACAGTATACATATACAAAAATATATCTCCTGTTTAGCGTCGGTCATATCATTTTTTATGATAAAGTCGCTAAAATTACATAACCGACGGATAAGAGTAGATTAACGGATGAAAATTACATTTTGATAAGATTTTAAAATCCGTTCTTAGTGAGCGTCTACATCACAAAAAAATGAGTAACTATGCTAAATTTTTAGTCAATCGGTTGTGTTGTCTTTTGAGGACCTCGTGATGGACAACAAGTGGTGTTTCTGCTTATATATAAATAGAAGAGGCAACACATCGATCAATAACTCCCAAGACTAACCATAGAGAGAGTGCTCGTAGTAAACCAGTAACCAGAATCTTCTAGAGTACTAACCTGCTTGAAACGTGTCAAAATTTTAAGTCGATCGGACCACAGGAAAAAGGTTTTTCCAAGCAGCCGCGATTGCTTGATGGAACAAAACAGCAACGAGTCGATTCAGGAAAGCTGTTTATCGTTATTTACTCGCAACAAAAGATTTCTTTGCGAAAAAAAAAAAAAAAAGAAAAGAAAAAAAAATTGGGGAAAAAAAGATTTGAAAAGTTGTTGAACGATTGTATCAATCTTTAAAAGGTGATTTACCAAAAGGTGTTATGTTGATGAATAAAAAAATTTTGCAAAAAAAATGTTGTTTTCACCTAGACCTGGAGTTATTGATCGATGTGTTATACATATATTAAATCAATGTTTGAAAGAAAAACCTTATTTTACCCATTTTCAATTTCTTTTTAAATTTAGAAATAAATTATATTCAATTTGCGTTGTGACCTGATCTTTCTGTTGTCGAGTGAAAACACGGTTGATCCTCTATATCGCCTCCTTCAATCTTCTATCCTTGTTTATCTCTACCCGAAAGAATCTCGCGTACAGAGAGCTTTCAATTTCGAATACAACGTCACCCTTCAATTTATTTATTTTCACATTCATTTCTTATTCGAATAAACAAGAGAATTAGGAAAACTCAACTTCTTTCGGTTGACCTAACAGATGAAGGATTTTATTTTTTTTTGCGAACAGGAAAAATCTAAAAGCGTGTGGCTCCATTGGGAATTTAAAGTTTTGCCTTTGATGGAGGTGAATCCTCTGTTTTCTGTCCGATTTTCTATTTTACTTTTATATGTTCAGAAAGGAAATGAATGAAATTGAAATGCTGGAGAGGAAAGAAGTTGGAAGTTAAAAAACCGATATGTATGTAACTTACTTTTTTATGTGGTTAAATTTCAAGAGTAAGACAGAGATTAGATTAAGTAATTTTTTTTATTGATAAATTTAAGATTTCAAGAATAGTTTTCTTTAAAAAAATATTTATCCGACGACTGAAACTCAGACAATTTTTTTCCATTGCTGAATTTCACAATGTTGTTTTATTGTTTTGTCTCTCGGAATTCTTCGAATTCAAAATAATATGTTTGTAGTTAGGTAAGAGTCATTCCATCCTGAATCTAGTGTTTTACTGCTGGATGATTTCCATTGACCTCGAAAGGTACAGCTTATTAACTTTATTAAATTTTGATTCAAAAAAAGTTTATCGTATAGTAATTAAATTCTTAAGGAGAAATGCATGAAAAAAGAATATAGAAGGGAAATTAATTGTAAGATAATCATATATGCGCAATAAGTACAAATAATAATTTCAGTTTCAAGAAAAATATGTACAATGGTCGTTCAATAAGTTCTTATAAATTCCGAAAAATAGTTCTCGCAGCATTGAAAATGTGGCCTTAGTGTGCATTAAGAATCACTTGACCTGTTCAAGTAAGATTTGTATTCGTGATCACGACGTCTTACGCACCTCAAAAATTCTTCGTCATAAATTTTTTCCGATGCGATCATTTTCGCCTTTTTAAAATATTCATCGGAAAAAAGAAATCAATATTTTAATTTTAATTGATTTCCGGTTCATGGTGATGAATGGTCTCAATTTATAATGACAACCGATGCGGCAGCAAATGGGAACCAACTTAAGAATCACTGTCAAATTTGTTGCTGTCTACTTAACAGATGTCATTACCCAAAGGTAGCAATCTACCCTCAATGATGCTATCTGGTTCAGATACAAGTAAATTTTGGAACCAATTCTTGTATATATTCTTAATGATCATGTATTCATGATTTCATAATTATATTTATGTTTAGTTTTAGTTTAGTTAGTTTTATTAACGTGTCGCACTAGAAGAACACGAGAGGGCTATGACGGACCTCGTAATTTTGAACCACGGTCAAATGACGAGAGGGATGACACCTGAGCTGGCACCCCCCTCCTAGCATCCACACACCACGCCAACGGAGGACTTTGAGCCCCGAACAGATTTTAACGCATCAGCCCCATACACGGCGGGTCTTTGGCGGCCAAGGATCGAACCCAAGACCGGAACGAAAATCTCCAGCCGCTAGCTGTCCACAACCTGACCAATAGGCTAAATGCAGGCCCTTTTATATTGATACTAAAATACCAATTGTAACCAGTTCAATAATTATATATATATATATATATATATATATATATATATATATATATATATATATATATATATATATACATAATACTTTCAAACGTAATTAATGACTTAAAATTTTTAAATAGTGTTTCTAAAAATAAGAGGGGTAAAAAATTATTTTAACTGAAGAGCATTATTTTAATATTCAATTTTATTGTCTGTATATCAACGTCACATTTAGAAGAAGCACAAACGAAGGCAATTGGTGACAGACCTCGTATTTTTTTAACTTTGTTCTAGAGACTTAGACCTTACCTGTGCTGGCACCTCTCTCTCATGTAAAATTTGTATGTCATTCATAAATAGTTTCCATACCTACTTATTCCATACCTTACTCAAAAAGTTCTTATGAATTGTGTTATATCATGAACATAAATACACCCAACTATATTTTTACTCGGTAGATACGTTCCACAGAAAACCGTGCAGACACATTCGTATAAAAATACATGCGACGTATGGTAAATTTGAGGATGTGCTCCAAAATTTTAAGAAATCGTGTAAGATGAAAACCCCTCTAAATATTTTCTCAAAAATCCATGTGACAAAAACCATGTCATATTACAAATTTATAAAATGAAAACAATCCTTTTTAGAATGAAATTTTTTTTTAAAAAAAATTAGTGTACTGGGAAAATTCAATTTATAGGTACGTACAACATTTGAAAATTCAAATTGAAATTAGGAATAAAACTACTAACTAACAACTATTCATCGTTACTTGATAACAAGCGTACACGGTTATTACGAATTGGATCAAAAATGATATTATCAGTAGATGTGTCTAATATGTTTAGCACAACTGTCGACTTTGATTCAAATAAAGAATTTCGTTCGTTATTAAAGGGCCTGTTAGAGTTTTTTTTTATTGTTACAAAGTTTGTTATTAGCAATTTCGTTTTGTTTTGTCAAGTTGCTTATATAACTCTTGATATCCTATCCCGCAAAACTGAAGATTACGTTGAAATTTTAATGTACGCTCTATGTCAGGATCGCGAGTAAGAAAATATTTCACACTTGTAGCACACATTTCAACCCTCACAAATCAGCTGTTAATAGCTGAACATCTTCGATTTCGTCAGTATCGACTTTTTTACTATCATAAACTTTTATAATTTCGATCAAATCATCCTCATTCAAAAGGCTTTCTAGCATCAATTCTTCGATGTCAGCCGTTTGCATGTTGTTAAAGCCTTCGACACCAATTGTATCATAGAGTTATAATTTCAGAACACGCAGCTGATTTTGTACAACGAAATTTAATTTTTTGACGTTTGTTGGCCAAAATGTTTTTTCCAACAAGAGCCATATCGATTGATGCAACTGTGTGATGGTAAAGAAGCATGTAACATGGATCAATACGTCCCGAGACTAATACGGCCACATATTTTTTTTGCAAAAATTTTTTTTTATTCATCAACATAACACCTTTGTTAATCACCTTAGGGTGATACAATCGTTCCAACGTCTTTTCCAATATCTTTTTTTTTTTTTTCATAAGAAATCTTTTTTGTTGCGAGTAAATAGCGATAAACAGCTTTCTGAATCTTCGACTCGTTGCTGTTTTTGTTCCATCGAAAGCAATCGCGGCACCCACTTGGAAAAAACCTTTTTCATGCTCAATTTTTCATGAAGGATAGTAAATACACTTCCATATGATATCTGTGTCATCTCAGCAATCTCACGGAGCTTCACTTTACGATCTTTCATTATAATTTTTGTCACTTCACTCACATTTTCCGGTGTAACGGCTTCCACAGGTCTACCCGAGCGTTCCGCGTCATTTGTGTCGGTACGACCACGTTTAAACTCGGCAAACCACCGACAAATCGTTGCTTTTGATGGACAAGAGTCCGGGTAACATTTTTCAATCCATTGTTTCGCTTGCACGGTGTTTTTACCCATTAAAAAACAATGTTTTATCAGAACACGAAACTCGTTTTTTTCCATTTTTTAAACAAACTACAAAACGACTTTACTCCAACCTCGATAACTCAGCTGTTTCTGGTCCGATCGACTTAAAATTTTGACACGTTTCAAGCAAAGGTTCGTACTCTAGAAAGACCTGGTTACTGGTTTACTACGAGTGCCATCTCTGGGTTAGTCTCGGGAGTTATTGATTGATGTGTTAATACTATCCATAATCGTAAATGTTCTCCATGCTTCCACAAAGTCGAATTTCTTACGTCCATTGAGTTTTAAATATATTTAAACGTCACATGTATCATTCACACATGTATGGGCATAAACCATCCGTCTTTTGTTAACACTCTCAAAAATTAAAATTAAAAAGGGGGGGTGAAATCGTGCTGGAACAAAAATTTGTGTAAAACAAATATTTTGCTGAATCGCGTTATTTCAAAATCGTGTAAAAAAGACGGTGTGAAAAAAGGGTTGAGTGTTTATTCTTTTAAAAAACTTTCAAAATTATATTGTTCATAAAATGCTAAAAAACCCTTTTGTCAGCATTTAATTTTATTTCAAAACGTCGATTTTCATAAGTAACTATATCTCCTTTTAAAAATATTTCATTGTATTTTTCCAACACGTTTACGAAGTCAGTATTCTTGAAGAAATAATATGCTGCAATTCTTTATATTTAAAATTTTTAATAATTTCTTTCAAGTTCTTAGAATAGATTTCTCCTTGTTTTCGAAGAAGCAGAATATATTTTCAGCCAATTCTACCTTAATATTTTTTTCAATATAAATAAAAAAATCTCAAAAGTGCTTCTGTGTCTTTGTATTTAAATTACGTATTTATAAAAATATAAATATGTTTCAATCTTTCTAATTCTACTTCTGGTGCCTATAGACTTTCGTTTTACTCTGCACACTCTTTTAAAATTACAAATTCATAACAAAATTAATTGAAGTAATTCATTGGAATTCTCAAAATATTACTTTTAATCAAAGGTAAGCGAAAAGAAAGAGTTCTGAAAGAAGTTTTAATTATATTCAGCATATAAGAAGAAAAAAAAAAGAAAGACAAAAATTCTCCAAGGTAGGGACTCTAAGATCGCTGAAAAAAATGCTCTGTATATTATTCTATAAAAAAACAAAATGGTTAAGTTCTTATATTTAAATCCCACTTATCGCTTTTTGAATAATTTTGTCTTTAACTTTTCAAACATATTCAAAAGTGATTTTTTTACTTTTGAGGTTTCGCTGGATTTTAATGACCAAACTCATAAATAAATCATGGCGTTCTTTGAATTTTAGAAAAATTTAAACTATGGTCATTTTTTTTCCTTTAAAACTCCATCAAATCAATATTCATCATCATACTGTGCTTTTACGCCGTATGCTTTTGTACACTTGAGAAAAAAAATAAGGTAGAAAAAATAGAAAGAAAAGAAAAAAACTTAACTATGAAATTCAAGAAAACAAATAAAATGATGCATTAAGTCCTTGCAATTATATTAAATTTACAATTTTAATGTGGAATCTATTTTATATAGACATTTACTTTGTTAAAAGTTTAATACTATTAACACATATTTGTATCAAAGGAGAATTCGGACTACAAATCTGTTGAAATTTGCTTTTAAATATGTTGTGACAGCGGCGTTTTGGAAAAAAAAACCCATGAAAGTATAAATGAATCTCAATGAATGGAATAAATATCGTGTATCTTAAATTAAATAATTTTTACAAAAATATTTACGAAATCAGATTTATTCATAGCAATTGATTTAGTGAATACTAAACTTATACGCTGACCCCTCTCCCAATATTTATCGCAGTGTTTGCTTGCTTGCTTGATGAATTGTTTTATTAAAGCAACAAGAGGGCTTTACGCAACAGACCTTCAATATAAAACAACGAGCAAATGACAAAGATGGCACCCCAGTCTAATGTTTCCTCACCATACTACCTTAGGCACTAACAGCCTTGACATGTATCAGGGCATCAGTACATTTCGAGCAACTAACCTCCTACTCCGCACATAGTGAACTACGTGTGGTCCCACTACATAGTGGGGCCTTAGTAACACATCAATCAATAACTCCCGAGACTAACATTGAAAACAACATTTTTTTTGCAAAATTTTTTTTATTCATCAACATAACACCTTTTGTTAATCACCTTTTAGGGTGATACAATCGTTCCATTTTTACAAATTATCTTTTTTTTTTTTTTCATAAGAAATCTTTTTTGTTGCGAGTAAATAGCGATAAACAGCTTTCTGAATCTTCGACTCGTTGCTGTTTTTGTTCCATCGAAAGCAATCGCGGCACCCACTTGGAAAAAACCTTTTTCATGCTCAATTTTTCATGAAGGATAGTAAATACACTTCCATATGATATCTGTGTCATCTCAGCAATCTCACGGAGCTTCACTTTACGATCTTTCATTATAATTTTTGTCACTTCACTCACATTTTCCGGTGTAACGGCTTCCACAGGTCTACCCGAGCGTTCCGCGTCATTTGTGTCGGTACGACCACGTTTAAACTCGGCAAACCACCGACAAATCGTTGCTTTTGATGGACAAGAGTCCGGGTAACATTTTTCAATCCATTGTTTCGCTTGCACGGTGTTTTTACCCATTAAAAAACAATGTTTTATCAGAACACGAAACTCGCTTCACGAAGCGCCAGGCAAAATTGCCCGAATAAACGCTACAGCCAGAAACCATCATGCACCGGCAGAACATACCGCTTAAAGCATAAGACCTTGTCGCCTGCTGCACGCCGCGCGTGACGTATTTTTTTTTTTTTCCAGCGTACCGTCACGCTGGTACCAACGCCAGCTGCGCACCCGTAAGCTACTGCAACCACCGCCGCGATGCAAGAAAGCGCCAGCGCGCAGCGGCAAAACCGCATTTTGCACGGCAAGCCAATTGGCAGCCGCCGCAGCTAGCTTTCATATGTACCGCACTGCTCGCCGCTGCAAGTAGCGGCTGACAAGCGCAATGCCTTGCAAAGAACATAGCATGTATTTCACTTGGTGTGCGTCTGTCTGGCTCTCTGTGTATCAGTGTGTCAAATTTTCAATCGTTAATTAACCAAATTCTTATCAAGCTAGAGCTCTGAAACTTTGAGAATGTTTTTACTCTTCTTTCAATGCAATATTTGAACATTTGCATTAGTTTTAACTAATGTTTCAATGTTTTTAATGATGTAGTTTAGACCAACCACTTGGGAAGTTTCAAGAATTGCCAAACTGGGCGATTTTTCTTTTTTTTCTTTATGAATGTTAAGTCACTTGGCTTAACCAGGATAACCACATTTGGCAAATACCACCAAATATTTAAAGCCAAACTTTGAACCATATAAAATGTTGTTCTTAGCAAAAACGTTTAGTTTTATCTCGAATTATTTTTATGCTAAGGAAGTGTTCAGTTCATAAATATATAAAAGTTTGGGGTTAAAGAGACATAATCTGATTACATTTATCTAGAATTTCTCCAGTTGTTCGGATATATTCTAGGTCAAGGGAAGTATA
Source organism: Nephila pilipes (assembly GCA_019974015.1). Classification (NCBI taxonomy): domain Eukaryota; kingdom Metazoa; phylum Arthropoda; class Arachnida; order Araneae; family Nephilidae; genus Nephila; species Nephila pilipes. Next base: position 15,794 of record BMAW01024237.1, read on the forward strand.
GGATATAGAATGGCGTAGCTCCCAAAGGGTTGCATTTTCACTTTTATAAATCTTAACAGGAACCATCTGTCACGCACAGTTAAGGGTCTCAGGTATGTTAAACTTAAATTATTTCGATTTTTATGAAAAACGATATACGTTATTTTCATTTAATGCCGAACATTTTCATTCCATTCATTTAACGATACTCAAAACTTCAAAAGTTATTCAAACAATTGTACAGTTATTTCGAAAAAATCAGCATTTAAATGGTATGGGCCCCGCTCACGTATTTCGAATATAGCGTGTTTCGTTTCATTTTTGCATAATGAGCCACACTAATTTTTTAAGCATTCGGATGAATTAATGGAGTTTGACAGAATGAACAGCTAAAACAAAATCAATATTTGTTAATCTGGAATTTGGCCAAAGTCTTCCATTTTTTAGAACTACCATAATTCCTGGTTAATAACATTTTACAGTGATAAACGTCAAAATTTACTATTATTTTAGAAATCAGCTAAAATCATTTTGAAATGTAGTCTTATCACACTACCGGGATATCCCTAGCGATCCTCTGTATTTAAAAACGTTTTATGTATTTCACTCGGCGTGTGTATTGTATCATCAAATTTTCGATCGTTAATTTAATAACTTCTATCAAGCTAGAGCTCTGAAACTTTGAGAATCGTTCTTACTCGCCTAACAATGCATATTTAGACAACATTTGCGACAAGTTTTAACTAAAAGTTTCTTTAATAAGGCAGTTGGCAATCACTTGAAGCGATTCAAAAAATTGGCATCAAACTTGGCGATTTTTTTGGCTCAGCGTTAAGTCCATAAAACGGACCATAGTAGCTTCCACATTTGGCAAATACCACCAAATAATTCTTGTCGCCAAAGGGTGGTTGCAGGATAAACTGCATTCAACCCTTTAATTTACCGGATGGGTGTTGAAGTTTTAGTTAGTTTTAACGTCGTTTTATATATTTCACGCTTGGTGTGTATCAGTGTGTCATCAAATTTTCTATCATTAAATTTAACCAATTCTCTCATCACGCTAGAGCTCTGAAATTTGGAACCGTTCTTACTCGCCTAACAATCAATATTTAGATATTTTACGACCAGTTTTAACTAATATTTCAATCATTTCTTTAATAAACTTTTGCCAACATATAAAAGGTGGTTTTAAAAACTTTTGGTTTTGTCTCAATTCTTTAACCCTTTGTATCAACCAATTTTTTATCTCTTATCTATGTTTTTTTCAAACATCTGGATTATAGGTGCAATTTTTTAGGCACAGTATATGTAGATTTGGCTCTTATAACTATAAATCTAGTAATTTCATTTTCTCAAACAGGGAATACCACCCCTGAGGTACAATTTAGAGTTAGCATTTGATATCAAACATTTAGAAATGCATTTATTATTCACAATAGAGAGAGATGTAGTTCGTTCATCTTTTGCAATAGTTCATAAGAGCCCTTTAGAAGTTTTTTTTTTATATCGTTTTGCTTATAGAGATAGATACATTGCGCCTTTAAAATACCGGCACATACGCAAAAGCGCGCCAGCGAACTTGCCAAAGGCACAGCGCCGCGCTTGCGTAAAGGCCACCGTAAAGCAGCGCAAACGGCGCAGAGCCGCCAGCGCTGGCCAAAAGCTAAAACCTTTTGCAAACGCCCGCACGGCTTCGCGCAAGCGCGTTGCCGTAGCGCACATAGCGCATGGCAAACGGCCCAGCGCACGGCACGCAGCGGCAACGCACATGGCCCGTACGCGCGGCGTAAACGCAGCAACCTTTTTGCGGTTTGTTAAAAAACTAGTTGTGGGCATTTTATGGATAACAAATGTATAAAAAAAAATTATAGTCAATTCCTACTCAGATAACAAAGAAAATTTTAATTTAATTATTTTTTTATTAAATAATTACAATTAATATAAATATGTATATACATATGACAGAATCACAATATTAATGGCAAAGAAATTTTTTTCAACGATCTACACACTTCGTCACTGACATTTATTCTAAATTTATATCTGTTAAATATCTTTTATAGGAAAAATTTTTCTCCCAATAAAAAACTATATATTTATTTGAAAAATATTTTATGCTTCGACGAGATTCGATTTGAAGGCATAAGATTCTACGCCGACGCTCTACCAACTTCGCCATTGCAATACAAATGACATAGTAGAAGCATTTACTTGTTCTTAATTCATCCATTAAATGAAATGGTTGGAATGCAGTTTATCCCAACCCCTGACAACAGGAATTATTTGGGGGGGTATTTTGCCAGATGTGGTTACCCTTCGCGGACTTAACGTTCAGCCAGGAAAAACGCCAAGTTTGGCAATTTTTGAAATCACGCCAAGTGGTTGAGCTAGTGCATTTTCAACAATTAAATTTAATTAAATGAATTAATATTTGAAAAAACTATAATAACATTAAGTGTCATTCACTACGAGTTTAAAAGTATTTGAACGGGTAGATGAATAAAAAAATATTTTGAACAATCGAAAATTTGAACAAGATCTATATATATAGGGAGGAGTGTGAGCTAATAATAGAAATTTAAAATGTCTTTAAGGTTACCAGGGCATATGCAGGATAGTAAATACCTAATTTTCGACTCATTGTTTTTTGTGACATATAAGATTTAAAAAAAAATTTCCGACTTAATAATATTTACTTGAATTATTTTATAGAATTACAATGATGATGAAATGAAAAAATTAGTAATTGTCTATAATTGATCATATTAGCTAATAAAGAAATGCTTGTGAATTTTAGCGGACATAAGTAATACAGGTAATACAGAGTAAAAAAATACAATCTAATGAAACTTTTAATTTAACATGCATTTTACTCTGAGGACGTAAATTGCATGTCAAAAATATTAGTAAGTTCTAACTTTGCATATGCAAATTTCGTTATGTTTAGGTAACGTGTTTTAGACTGATAACAAACTCTGTTAAGTATAAAGTTTACAGGGCTACTTCAAAACTTTTAAAACGTTATTTGCGATTGCTATACTGTATTATAATTTCTTCGAGAATCGAAGAAGTTGGAGTTAATGTTAAAAACATGATTGTCCAGCTCAGAAATGAAGATTTAACTTATCCTGCTACAGGAATACCTTTGAACCTATGTTTATTTGCAGTAGATGTGTTGTAAAAAAAAGTTTATCGAGACAGGATTGAGATAAAAATAAAATTAGAAGTCGATGGCATTGAATATTTTCTGCAAGGGAAAAAACATGGCATTATTAAAGAGATTAAGAAAATTCCCTGAAATAATAAGTACACATCAGTTAGCCAAAAATGATGCTAATTCTTCTCATAAAACTTTTAGTGTACAGACTATATACATAATTCAACGCGCCGCCGCTGCGCCGCTGCCGCTTAAGCCACCGCCTTTGCCGAAGCAAAACATTTGTTTGCTGCCAGCGGCAAAAGACGCTGTACGCTGGCAAAACGCTTACTCGCGGAAGACTTCGCCCGCGCCCGCGCGGTAAAACGCGCCGCTGCGCGTACGCGTACGGCAGCGCAGCGCACGCGGCCGTAAACGCGCTGCGCTGCTGAGCAGCGCACGGCACCAAAGCGCCATATTCGCTAGTTAAAGAGACCGCCTCAATCATCTGACATAAATCAATTGGAAAAATGTAACAAATTTAACCTATAAGTCAGGAAATATAAAATTTGTGTAAGATGAACTTCAGTGCATACCCCTGCAAAGAATGGTACAAAAATCCTAATATTACAACCAAGACTTTGGTTTTTCTCTGTGAGAAATGGATTACAAACTGTTATAAATGCAAAGTATGCATACAAAAGTATTAAATATACCCATATTTTTTTCTCAAATATTGCTATATGATCTTGCCAATACGTTTTGGACATGTTTGTGTTTTATTACCTCCCGTATTCGTTATGCTCTTCGTTGTCAAGAAATTTCCTTTGTTAGCTAGTATATTAATGATTACAGACAATTGCCAATGCTTTTTTTTACCACTGTATATATAGTAATTCTTGTAAAAAATTACATTTTCGCTCTAAGTTGAATATGAAAATGATTTTTTGACATATTTGTATTTAGGTTTCTTTTTTGAAAAATTAGCTTCTTAAATGACTGTACAAGTCATTTTACTCATCATATATAAAACAATACACAAAAAATAGTTTAACAGTTTTTTTTTAATAATATCATACTGTGTCTTTTAGAAAAATTGTGAGCTTCATCGAATTTAAAATTTTACTCAATTTTTTTTCGCTAAATTATTTTTTTAATACTTAGATATTACAGAAAAATGGTTTTATTCTTTATATGAATGGTATCATTTGTAGTAGGATAAAAAAAAGTTTTAATCAGTACCTAAAATGTAAAAATATCTCACAAATCATGTCTTTATTCTATTAAGTCAAAAAAAAAAATTTCACTAAAAAATTGCTTCTATTGTTCTTTTAAAATTATTATAATATTATTGGACAAACAAAACATCTAAATTCTAATAATTTCTATAGAAATGACACAAAAACAAAGGAGTCTTAAATACGGTATTATATTATTCCTCTCATTTGCTGATATCTTAGAATTTCAAGAACTGCAAAGTCATTAAATAATTCTTGATTAAAGTACACTCCTCAGGTAACACCTTGGCCTTTTCACTTTGGCTCAATTTGACGAAACTCATCACTAAAGCTTTCTATTTCTATTATGCGACGTTACTGAAATTGATCGTCACGATATCAATAATTATAAGAAATGAAGCTAATTGAATTTAAAAGTTCCAATATCTTAAAGTTTTTTTATTGGGCAATTAATACAAATCGAATTAGGGTTAAGAATTTAGTTCAGTTACCATCTGTTCGTTGTAGAAAGTATTATTCAATTTCTGAAATTGACAAATATTAATTAACGGCTCATTACAATAATATGAAAATATTATTGTGTTATAAATCTATTTGTTCCTCTCCCTTAAAATTCATATTGGTATTTGAAGATGTTTGAAAATTACAGATAAAATATCGGTACATAACGAATTATCCACATTTTTTATTACAATTGAATTCATGCGTTATATCAGCCAACAGTTTTATGTGTAGTATATATATTTTATCTGATTTAAACACAATTAAATTCCAACCTGGTTTATCTTTGTTGCTTTCAAATTTTGAGCTAGCATTTCACATTTCAATACGCGTTTGGCACAATATATCCCATGAGGATTCAGAAATTACCAAATACACTCTATATTTAAAAAAACATTCACCAAGTAGTTGTCTGATGAGACAACATGGTGGTGGACAGAAAATTATGTACAGAATATAAAATGATTAAAATTTTAGAAAAACTTATTGATTTATTTAGAGTTACAAGTAACGAGGTCAAATAAAGTGTTGACCCATCTCTAGCCCTCTAGATGCAAGCTATGCATACGGCCGTGGCATGGGGATAAGGCTTCCTGATGGTTCCTGCATTTATTACCAAATTTACTCCAGTGTCGGGCTGGGTCATCCAGCATTCCCTAGTAGATGCATTCGCCTTCCCATCATATCAGACATGTTCGATTGGAGAGAAGTCTGTTTGGCCATGATGTTTGACAGGCTGTAAGGCAGTTCATAGCAACACGTGCCGAATGTGATCTGGCATTTTTTCTTGCTGAAAATAAACAAGCTGCCAGGCAAAACATGCTGTAAGTAAAGCTGCCGCACCACTTAAAATTGAAACGCCAAAAAACGCGCCTGCGCATTGCACGCTGGCGGCTAAAACCCGCTTTGCACAGCATGTTTCCGGCTGTAGCCAGCCAAAGGCACGCTGGCCCTTCGCGCATCCGCGCCAGCTGCCGGTAAACGCAAACATACAGCAACAGCGCAGCAAGAAGCAAAGCGCATCGCTGCAGCATGGCTACCCGCCCAGCATACGCAAAGCCGCAGCACTGGCAAAGCACGCCAGCAGGCAGCGCGGCAAGCCAAGCTGCGGCAAAACTGGCCGCGCCACCGGTACCCGTACGCGTACGCGCTGCAAATCATGATGCTGAAATCTGTCCATTATCCACCATTCTTGCCAGCATCTTCTAATTGCCACATTACTTTGACCCACGCGACGAGCGGTTTCCCGATTTACCCAACCTGCCTCTTTCAATTCAACGTGCGATCTCTTTCAAGCTCTGACGGTTGCTTGTAATGTCGAATCCTGCGGCGATGCGTATTTCAGTTTTTTTAAAGAGCTGTCTAAACCACAATGAACAGGAGGTACAGCAGAAAATTTGACCATCCAATTGAGAATCGCTTCTTATATACACCTGCTGGAATTATAGTTCCGATGCGTAGCAGCTCGCATATTCATTCAATGGACTTCAAACTAGAATCTTGCATGTTTTGTCAAATGTCTTTGCATACAAAATTTTATTACAATCGAACAGCTCCTTCTGGGTGCGTCGCTTTTTTTTTTTGTTATAGAATGCTTATTTCATTCAGCAATACTCTTTCAATAAGAATGTGTAAATATTAATAATTATCTAGTTAAGGCAATTTCCTTAAAATGACCATCCACTCAGTCAAATTAACTTTCATTTCAAAGTTACAAAGAGATGTCATGAGTAAGATATGAAAATATAAATAATTGGAAAGTCTGTCTGTCTACCTCTGCCTTTTAGCCAATTTACTCTGTCGAATCCTTCCCAGGAATTTACTAGGCTACTTTGCTGAGTGTGTAAGAAACCGCAAGTATAATTTGGCTCACCTCATCTCTTCCAGAAAATTCACTTTCATTTTGAATAATATTATCTGCCTCACTACTTCTGTATTTCTCAACTTGAATACAATATTTTCTCTCACACTTTTTTCTATTAAAGCGCATCATTTTAAGTTATTAACGTAATTTGTTTTTTTAAAATCGGAGGAAAAAATAATGGAGCCACATTAATGATTGTTCCATACAAAAAAATTTCCTATCAAACTCAATATTTAATTTTTGCCCTTCCACATTTATTTACCAGTAAAATCTATAATATCCGGAAATTCGCGATTTTTCTTTCCACTGGTTTCCAGACATTTTTGTAAAATTTAATTGCATGCGGTTAAAATTCGTTCAAAATTCTAATTTTAATTCTTTCCCCAAACCATAGAGCAGGATTCGATGAATTAGAGATATTAGAGTGCAGAGAACTGATTAAATTTATGTTGTATACAATGAAGATAGAGATTCAAGAAACAGCAATAAAGGGAGATAGAGGATAATGACAGAGCTAAATAAGTATTTGCCTTAGGCTGTATTAAGATATCGTTGTCCATCTTTTTGAAAAAAAAATAATCATAGCAAAGGAAAAGGAAAAAAAATCGACTGTTGCGAGAAATTGTTTAAATCGAACAAATGATTCGGTAAGCGAAGATTTTTTTTTTGTGTGTTAGGTCTTATTCTAATGTGGCCAGGTTAAATAAAGTTCGAGAAAGCGGCCTTATTTATTCTTTATTGATTAATTAGGAAGTATTTTTAAGCTGCGCTTACATATTTCTGTTTAGAACTACGTAATTATCGACTTTTATTATACTGAAACACATGGAAGTATCAGTAATTACTGAAGGAAGGGTCCCAAATTGGTCATTTACTGTATTTTTGCTGGATTTGGCCTCAGCAACAGCTTTAAAACCGTAAAGAAAGCTGGCAACCTTTTTGCATTGCTGGCTGCCCTGCACTGCACCATTTGTTTGCTGAAAGCAAAACGCACTGCACTTCAGGCCATTTGCTACAAAGCAGCCGCCGCTGCCGCCTGCTGCATTGCCCATCTGGTTTTGCGGCTTCGATATTTTCCTAAATTCTCCCGTTCACCCTGCAGAAAGGGCGTGGAAATAAATAAATTGAAGAAGACGTTGTATTACAGGTAGGGAACTTTCTCTTTAGCACTTTCTTTTTGACTGTATTGTTTTGAAGAGCCGAACTGACGTTCTTCTTGAATTCGAACAAGCGGTTGCACGGATTGGGCCAAGAAAATTCCTGTCATAACGCGGAATATTGGAATGTTATTTGTTTTCATTACATTTAAATGCAGATAGATGAGGCGTTTATTACTTCTCCTGTTTTGAAACTTTGGTTGAATCAATATTTCTGGGCTCAAGAATCATGGTTTGTTATTTAAATACAATGGGTGGAAAATACTGTTTACAGTTGAATCTCAATGAAAACATTCCAAATGTCAAATTTCTTTTCATCAAACTTTAAAGTGTGTGAGGGTTATCCATGAATTATTGGATCTGTCTGAAAGATTTATTTATTCACAATTTATAGTAAATAAATTGGCCTCATTCAATGTATTCATATCAGCAACACATATCGATAATACATTTTTAATTATTGGTGAGTGGAATTTGCAGTTCATTTTCACAGTGATCATTTAAAATATGTACAATACCCTAAAAATCAAAAAAAAAAAAATATCGCATTTTATTACTGTATTTTGATTATTGTTTTCTAAAAAGTAACATTTCAAAGTCGTTACATTTAGGAGATTTTTTAGAAAATTTCTTTTAACAACAGTAATCATTAAATTGACTTTCAAAATTTTAAACTGCATTTCCTAATATTTTTACTTTTCTGATGGTCTAGTACAAAAAGAGTTAGAGGTATTTTTTTGTCAACATATAGCATTTGAAATTTTCTATTGGTTCGTATATTATGTTTATTAATTCTACGCGTAAAATAAAGATTTAAATATATAGTTAGTTGTTTTATGCAAAAATAATTCTGTTAAAAAAACGAGTTTTAAATAGGGTTTTCTTTTCAAACTTCACACTTTGCGTAACATAATTTTCTATGCTGGAATTTTATGAAGGACAGTTTAATTTAGCTTTTCAATATTCAACTGTTTTCACGTTGTAAAACTATTTGAATTATAGAGTAAATTTAATTCTTTAAATAATTGGGTTTTAATCAATTAATTTTTTTATTAATTATAATTAAATTATCATATCGTTATCCAAAACAATCGTGTATAGAAAGAATTTCGGCTCAATTGAGTGCTTCAAAATGAAAAAAAAACTTTCAAAGTTTTATTGAAACTATTACCAAAAGTGAAGGTAAAGACCAGCCAACTAAATACTTACATATAAATCTGAAATTTTGGAATGTAACTGTTTTTATAGCACTTGTGTCTGGTGGAAAGAAACTTAGAAAACTAAAATTAATACTAGTTATCTACTAGAACATTACATAGCATTCTGAAATCAATACTAAAATTTAACAAAAAAAATTAAAGCATTGAATTTTTGTAGAATATGTAGATTTTATAGTAATGAATTATTATTTAAATGCATATTTCATGCGATGTTTAAATATCCTTATTAATTATTTTCTTACAAATAAAATTCAAAATCGTTGCACGCCGTGTACTTTGTCATAATAACACTGATAATTTCTTTTGACATCTTAACAACCTCTAGTGACTCAAAAGAACATGGTCCTTTTTATCCATATTTTTGTTTTTTTCAGGAAAAGAAATGCTTTATCTAGGCTTGGTTAAATCTTTCTTTCTGAATGGTGGCCCTGTAATCAAAGCTTCTTTTCAATAGTAATGCTGGTTGCAAATGAAAGCAAAAAATGTTGGAGACCCCTGATAAAATGGCTACATTCTGCATCAAACAATGCTCCCTACGCGCAGAACTCTCCCTGAAGCAGTTTTCGTTAGCAAACCCAGTTGGAACACTGCAACATCCTCCCAATTCCCCCCACTGGCACACACACATTTTCCTGCATGTAGGTGCAAGAAGTTCAACATCCTGCGACTTTTTCCATTTACTGAAAATAAAATATGCGCTAAAAGGCCAGTTTGAATCATTGAGTTATTTAGGAGAAACGACCTCTGCTTTTTAAACGTTATCAGTAAATGAACTGTAACACGCTTTTTAATCATTGGAAAATAAGAATGGGTCGATGCATGAGTGCTAGCAAGGATGTATTGAATAATACGAACAGATATTTGTTGTACAGGTTATTCAAAATTAATCATCGATTTCAAAAGCCTTTGCTACCGTACCTTGGCCGCCGCTGCCGCGAAACACGCGCTTGCCGCGCCGCTGGTAGCCCGCCATGGCCTTTACCCACGCTGCGCTTGCGTACCTTGGCTGGCGAGCGGCGCGCGTAAGAAACGCAAGGCTGTAAGAGTTGAGGACAAAAGATAGTGATTAGTAGCTATCAACAAAGAATATATTCTTCTGCTGACCGTAGTATACAAGTAAAATTGGGTGATAATAGAATTTAAGAATTCAGCGTGAAGTGCCGAAAGCTCAGATCCACTTGTTTTTCGTATGGAATTTCAGAGAGGGATAAAAATTCAGTATTGTCCTCGTCACTTGACAGAGGTTCAAAATCAAATTCAGTTGCAAAGAGCCATATATTTCTTCTAGAGCAATTTTAAAATCAATCAGACAATCCAAATAATAATCACTTTTTCTATTAAAATTTCATTTAAATATGCCTTCCTAATAATAATTTCAAGATTTTTTTTTATCAGATATTACAGCTAGATTATGAAATAATATTTTATTTCAGTTTGAACAATTCTTTCTTGTTTTTGTCTAAAACTCATGTTATCACCATTGTACCAAGTAAATAAATTTTCAAACCTTAATGTAATAGATTTAATTCACGTAAAAAATAGTCTTATGCCTTTATCTGTAATTAATGAATTTTTATGTTATTTTTTTATTACTTTATTCAATCAAAACATTACAAATGCTATTAAAATTCACAAACTATAAATGAATGAATGCTTTTTTACTATTTGAATTTTTAATTCAATCAATACAATTACAAACAGTATGAGAAATTAGCCGAAATGATTTTTTATAAAAAAAAACTATCGGTATGGTAGTCGGCCAGGGGATCCGTAGTCAATTTCTTATCTCTCAAGTCGTGAGTTCGAATCACAGTAATAACACATCAATCAATAACTCCAGAGACTAGCAGAGATGGCGCTCGTAATGAAACCAGTAACCAGGTCTTTCTAGAATTTTGAACCTTTGGCAGAAACGTGTCAAATTTTAAGTCTGATCAGTTAGAAACAGCTGAGTTATCGAGGTTGGAGTAAGTCGTTTTGTAGTTTGTTTAAAAATGGAAAAAACCGAGT
>BMAW01024239.1:5734-19175 GCA_019974015.1 Nephila pilipes
AAAAAAAAAAAAAAAAAAAAAAAAAAAAAAAACATGAACTTTTCTTCTTTAGGTAAGTACAGGAATCCTAATCCCGAAGAACCCTAATGGGCTTTTCTTCTTCATGGGGCTTAATACTTTGGTAAATACGAGTGATGCCTCTTTGGGATATCATAGCGATCCTTCTTTGTTTTCGACTCTCCTACTTATCAACAAATTTTTATCTTTCAACCATTTTTTCAAGTGTCTATTTCAGATTTAAACTTTGTTTGGCTCAGCAAAACTATTCGAGTATATGGTTCTAGAGCCGTTAATTTTTTACCGTAACTCACTCATTCACAAAAAATGAAAAAGATTGCAATTCGGATTTCATCTAAATCTTTAGCTCAAGAATTTGAATTAAATTCTATTTGGTATCTGTAACTTAAACAACTTCTAGTCTGCTTCACACTCACCATATCTGTCATCCTTGAAAATTACTTTCCTCTCCCTTCTGAAACAAAAAAAAGTACCTGGAGTTGAGGTAAGTACGTGGATATGTCTACAAAAACTTTAGAAACTTATCAAAGTCTTTTTTTCATTATTCGGGAGAATTCCACAGTGGCCACAGTGATAAAAATCTTTACACTAAGACGAGATTTTCCGCAATCTCGATCAGCAACATTTTTTTATGTCTCACTACCAAGACTGAAGTTTTTGGTCCCGATGGCATCGAGTGTCAAAGTACTGATTTTTTGATGGTAAAATATGGATAAACAGAAAAATATAAATGGTTATATAAAAATGATTTTGATAGTTAAAAGATCAACATTATTAACTGGAAAGAGCATATGAAAAGTTGTAAAAATTTAAAGCTGAAATAAAAAAAAGACCTACATGAAATATGACACAAAATAAGGGAATGATATTTCTTAAAAACATTAGATGGGGCACCAATTATGTTTGAATTTTTATTTTATATGTTTGCGAATCTGTTTTTATAACATTTAATATTGTTTTTTTCTTTCTGTCGAGTTTACATCTTTCAACGAAATTATTCTTCTCACTAGATTAGAGCTCTCCCACGTATTTCCATTCTATTCACTTCTTGGGATTTACATATGACCTTATTCGATTTGATAACCTCTTCTTGTGAATAAACCATGACTTATGTATTTTAGAAATTATATATTGGAGTGTAGTTAATAAGACTTATGAGATAGCATCTACAAGCCAAGAAGAGTTTATTGTTTTTGTTTGTAGTGAAAGAGGGAGAGATCGGAAGTTTTGAACCATGAGATTAGTTCTGTACTTACGTTATGAAGAAAGCGATTATAAGCCTCGACGTAAATGTGATAATCGAGAAACGGTTTTAGTCGGATCCAGCTGACTCGAATTCGATTATTCTTCTGTAAAATCAGTACTCACAATTCTATAATCTTAATCATTAAATGAGGACGAGTGAAATTTTGCTCCACATTTCTTAACTAACATCTTGATATTTGGTTATTCTATTAGAATGAATAAAAATTATTAAAGGAGTTGATTTTGATTAGTGACTGAACTTTATGAATACACACTTTATGAATAACACAGTTATGTGATAAAAGCGAAACAGGAATTTCGAGACTTGAAAATTTGAGTGAATTGTGTCCTCAAGCATTTATGTATTAAAGTCCACTCTAAAATACAGGGTGTCTGCACCAAACGTTTTTAATTTAGAAAGGCTATACTTAACAGAAAGTTAAATAAATCATAAGAAAAATAAAAATAAATAGATTACAGCTCTCACAAAGTTTTTATTAAAAAATAAATACAATTCCACATTGGTTCCTCTAGTATCCCTGAGGAATTCCAACTAGTACTCCAGTTACAACCTTGTCCACTGTAGCATTTCCATAATTATAGTAGTATTATTAAGGCACGAAGGTCTTCAACATCACGGATCTCATTTAAGTTCATATTGATTTGATGTATTCCCTATAGAAAAAAATATAATGGATGATTTTGGTGACCAAGCATTCAGTTACAGTTTTTGCACAGTTTGCATTTAGTCTCAGTTTCTAATGAAGTATTTTATAAATAGTTGATCGTGGCATATATAATTCAGAAACTGCCATCTTGATCAACTTATGAGAGTTACGCATAAAAGTTTATCGAAAATTTTCTACGCGTGCTTCAGAAAGTGGACGTCTGTTACTTCCGGATCTTTTTTGTACATTTCCGGTTTCGAAACACCCGTGTGTGACAACATCATAACGCTTTAGCTTTAGAAGAATTTTCTTTTATAAATTGTTCGAAACATTCGTTGCATTGTTATAACGTTCGAGTACCAGAGAACAATTTGTCCCATCTTGTGAGTTGATGTCAGTTTTCTGTTTGCCGGCTCACATAAAGAGCATGTGCGAGATAGATTTAAAAAAATATCATCAAAATCTAAGAATTCTGCAGTCAATTTTGCCATATAATGATAACGTATCACTAATAGACTTTTTAATCGAGTGCTGAAATTAGGGACTTTTTTTTATTCGAACATCCTGTAGTTTAGAAGAAAGGATAGTTATGAGATTAATTTGAGATTAGACCGCAAATAGAGGTAATATAGAATTCACGTTGCTAATTTAAAAAATAATCCAATCATAATTTTTTGCGTGTAAACTATGTAGCTAAAAGGGTATAATTTGGTGTCTGCAGCAATATTGAAAATTCATCAGAATACAATAATAAAACTATTGCCAATGTTTGTGAGAATTTTAGTTATCTTTTATCGGTTCTTTCATAACAGTACTTTAATAATGGAGTCAAAAATTTCTTATTAATATCATTACTATAATCTCAAAATATTACTAACAATTTTTATTCAATTCTTATAAATTCTGCCAAGGACCGATTTCCATCTAGAAGCTTCTTCAGCATTTCTAAACAGCAAAACGTTTGCGTATTTTAAACATAATCTATTCTTTGAAAAAACGGATATTAATAATTTAATTTGATGGATTTAAATATTACAAGTAAGGCTAATAACCTAGTTTAGGCTACTTTAAAAGCATTGTTTTCTATCTAAAACCTTAGTCTGTCTTTTGTATAAAGTGTTTCTTAATTCATTCTTTGAATTGTTGAATTTTAACAAATCTGAATAGATTAATTTGACCCTAGAAAGTTTCTAATTTTGGAGCACAGACAGCTATTTCTAATTTTGGAGCACGATCTACTTAAGCACGGCTACCGTTCTCATGAAATAATTTTTCTTTTCTTTTACAAACATCTTCAAAAAAGCAGAAATCTTCTCAAACTTTCCCGGATAAGACGCGGGTGGTTGACAGTAACCCCATGGTCAGAACAACTTTCATTACTAAGTACGGTATCATTGTTTGTAAGTGGAAACTTGACGACTTCTCGCTAATAGCAGTTGCGTGGCCAGAGGCGTATCTTGTAAGACGCATCGGGACTTCCCAGTGAGCCATAAAATTTCCTATCAACATTCAAATGTATCGCCATCACCCTCCCCAATTATCTATCAAGATGTTAAGCCTTTAAAGGGAAGAAAGAATTTGGCGAAATACCTTTAACACCAACTCAAAAGCTTCGCATGAAGGAAAGAAAAATACACTACATAGCAAAAAAAAAAAAAAAAACGACACACCAAGAAAGTGTTGTCCGATGGAGACAAAAATTAGCGGATACGAAAATTATGTACAGAATAGAAAATGATTACACTTTCATAAAAAATTTAATGATTTATTTCAGAGATACATAGTTACAAAGTAACGAGGTCGATAAAGTGTTGAACCACTTCTAGCCTGGATGCAAGCTGCCACACAACGTGGCATAGAGTAAGAAAGCTCTCTGATAGTCTCCTGCGGTATTTCTTGGAAAATCTGCTCCAACTGTCAAGCTAGGTCATCAACATTCCCTAGTAAATGCAGTCGCCTTTCCATTATATCCCACACGTGCTCTATTGGAGAGATATCGGGCTGTACAAGGAAGTGTTTGACAAGCTGTGAAAAAGAAGGCCAGGATACTGTTAAAGGAACGATAGTAAAACAGATCTCAGAATGTCGTCGACGTACCGCTGTGCTGTAAGTGTGCCTCTAATGACGACCAAAAGCGTCCGGCTATCAAGGGAAAGAGCCCCCAAGACCGTAACTCCTGGTTGAAGGCCTGTGTGACATGTAATAGTGAAAGCAGGATCGGTACTCTTCCCTGGGCATCTCCAACACGTCTTCGATGATCGTCAGGGCACCGTTGGAAGCGGAATTCGTCGCTAAACACTATACGTCGCCAAACAACAACATTTCAACCTGATCGAAATAAGCACCACTGTAATGGGGCTCGACAGTGTGCAGACGTGAGTGGCAGGTGGGGTGGCGGTCGGTACCGCCTGTGAATGGTCATGATGAACACTCGTGTGCGGGTCGCACGTCTGATGGTTGATGACGATGAATCAGGCGCTGTGACATCTGATCTGACAATCACTCTGTCCTTCCGATCTGCTGCGGCCCTAGGTCGTCCGCTACCAGCATGACGGTAAAATCTGTCATTTTCCACCCATTCTTGACAGCTTCTTCTAATCGCTGCATTGCTCGACCTATATGACGAGCGATTCTCCGATTTTCATAATCTGTCTCTTTCAATGCGATGATACGACCTCTTTCAAACTCTGACAGTTGCTCGTAATGAGCTCGAGTCCTGCGACGAGGCATTTTTCAGTCGTTGCACGGTATCCTAAATCTTAATGCAACAGAAAATGTGACCATCAGATTGAGAATCACTACCTATATACACCTGCTGAGGGAGTTTCTCCGATGCGCTATAGCTCTCGCTATTCACTGCGTTGGTAATCAAATTTTAATCATTTGCATGTTCTGTCCAAATGTTTTTGCATACGAAATTTCATTGCAGGCAACTCCTTGGTGCGTCGTTTTTTTTTTTTTTTTTTTTTTTTTTTTTCTGTTATAGAACATATTTTTGGATTATATATTTGTTATAGAACATATTTCCCAAAACGGTGAGTTCATGGCCGTACGGAATTATACGTTTTGTTGCCTTTGGTGATTCTGGAGTCTTATGGGATAAGAGGAGCATAACTCTTAGGACGTTGAAGACAAGTAAAACCTATTGCATAGATAATCACTATAACACACTGTGTAATTTAATTCCAGGTTTTAATAATAACCTTTTTGTAACACCATATTCGAATTGAAAAAACATAGATTTTAATCAATATTTTATGTATATTTTATTAATGGGATAAGAAAATAAATATTTAAGAGTTTATACAATATTTAAATCCTTAATCAGAATTTTTTGTTGTATACGTAGACATAAAATTCATTCAGAATTTCAGAAAATATCGAATATGAAGCATTGAACATAACTAGTCATAATAGATTGCCAGACGATTTATTTAGTGTAGTCCAATTAATTAAAAAAAATAATTTTCCTAGACAAAAATATTTCCAAGGATCTGAAAACCTATTTCCAAGGATCTGAAAAAAACCTATTCTGAAAACCTATTCTACCAAGGATCTGTCTCAGGGCTATAGAGACGGAGAGGTATGGGGTTGTAACCCCCCCCCCCCTCCTAAAGAACAGTCGTATACTGAAGTCTTGGAACTGAAAATTTTTTATTCTTAATATATTTTTTTTTTCAAATTTTTTTCAGAAAAAAAAACATTAATATTCAAAATCCGGTATTCCCCATACATATTCTCTTTAAGTTGAAAATAAACAATGAAATTTGAAATTAATTTTAACAAATGAGTTGAAGTGGGAAACCCATCCCTCATGAAAAAGTTCTTCGCTACAACCCTGCTAACTCTGAATAGTCTGCTTCTGGGGATAATAATATTAGGCTTTCTAAAATACACATACTTTTCATTACATTAATTACTGTAATTAAAGAGTATATTATTTTTTAAAAGAATAAAATAAATTTCTCTTAATTTAGGAGGGGTCAAAAAGTTTATGTTTTTTGACGACAGATGGCGTTTCTAAGGCTAGTGGTTATCACCGTTACGTGTTTCCATTTGTTTAACAATGCGGAAACAAATTCGATGCTGATTTATAGGATAGTTTTGATGCTATTTTCTAGCAAATCAAAATAATTTAATTGCTGCCACTTCGAGTTGGCAGAGTCAATGAGATCTTGATTCATCATTAGACTCTAGAAAATCAATCATTAAAGAAAACAATGGATTAGTACCAGTGGATCTGCTTCAAAAGAAACTTAGACTATCTTATCGTCTGAAAAAGCTAAATATCTGAAGGAGAATTATTTGCATGTGAAGGCGCCATGCTCATAGACTTCTTAGAAAAACAAAAGCAATCAATGGACAGTATTACTATTCGTTACCCTTTCCTATTTACTATTGCAATATGGTACTTTTGTAAAATTACTTCCATTTGTAATTACATTAATTATTTTTAAGAGACTGATTTGATGTAACTAGGGAATATAAAATTATTTTTTATAATGTAACGAAACAAAAATTTGTGCTTTTAATGTATAACAATTATGACGTTATCCTAATTCATGCCAAAAAAAAGTTATCGCTTCGCTTTGTATAAGTATATCTTTCCTATTTCACCGTTCCAAAAATACCTCAATAACTGATCATACAGAAGAAGTTACAAGTTTAAGCGATTCTATTCTTTTCTGGTGCATACCAAAAATATAATGTAAAAAGAAACTCTTCACCACCCATGTTTCATCTAGGTTTATAAAAGAAAAGTCCTTCATAAATCTACGACCTGGAAACAAGTATCTAGAAATGGCGTGCAAGGAAAGAATTCGAAATCCCTCTGGGAAATGGAAGTCCGCCATTTTTTTCCTTCTTAACCAGGGCGTTGCCATCTGAAAAAGATAATGATGAAGAAAAAATATTCGCTTACGTCAGACCCATAAAAGATCTCCGAAAATCACTTTAATTATAGATAGTATTCCTCTTAGTGAGGCTCTATAAATGTTCTTGAAGCTATTATTACAAGACCATCCTTTTCTTCCGAGATAAAGGCACTAAAATGTTCAGCCACTGTACATCTTTAAGGAGAAATGCGAAAGAAATTTGGATTGATAATGGAGATGTTATATATTTGCAGGAAAATGATGGGTGGGTGAATTTGAAAAGTAATTTATTTTAAAAAAAGCTATCAAATGTTCTTTCCTTATGTTAACCGTCTAATCTATGTATTTAATTGTTTTATGATAAAAATTATTTTTCACATTATTATAAAGATTTAAATTGAACATAAATAGATTAATTCAAGAAAAAGAGGGGGAAAGTACAGAATGAGGTTATAATATAAAAATTCTAAAGTAAAAACCATAAAATTATATTTCAAATTCTTTAATTCGTACATTGCTTGTTTTTTCTAGCTTTTTCTCAAATGAGTTCACTCATATATATGCAATTACAAACAAAATATTTATTGATACATTTGCGTTTGCTAAGCTAAAAAAATATAAAATCAGGGATGAGTCATATATAAATATTAAAAGTTACATGATTATATACAAAATTGTAACCATAAGGAAATAATATATAAAAAAATCATGTATTATATAAGATTCAAGATTTAAAAAAATTAAAATGGATACCACAATAATTCAAGTAGCTGATTCAAGCCTAGGACTCAATTCTGAGGCTAACTGGTTTATTTATTCCACCTTACTCTTAGCTTTATTGATATATATATATTATATGTTAAAAATTACTATGTCTATTTGTGTGCGTTTTTATCATTCATACATTTCAAAAATGAGTAAATTTATAAATCATTAGAAAACACAAGTATTTAGAGTTATTATTAAATTTTTTAGATAATAAGTACGCGTCTGATAACATATTAAGAAATGTAATCAGTGAAAAGTATTAATTTCTTAAGCTAAATCAAGTCTCAAAATTTGATTGTTTACATTTTTTCAATTTCATTACTTCTAACTTTTAGTTCTCACGCAGAGAAAAGAGGTATAACATTTGAAAAATAAGCTAAATAAAAACTTCAAAAATTGATTTTCAGGCCTTTTTAGGATGTCACGCACCTTTATAATAGAAATTAAAGTATTTAATTAAATTAATATTGCTATTCATAACATTTATTTCGAATTATTATTGTCAGAAATACTTATAACGGAATCTGTATTTCAACTTTATGCTTTTGTCATTTTAATAGTCAATAAAACGACCAAATAAATAATTATAACGTTATGACTTATGTTATCAGCTTTGATATTAGATTTATTGCAGTTGTTTTAATTTTATTAAATTGTTTCACTTATAAATAGATACAGTAGTAAGTAGGAATCAATTTAGTGAAATTTGGGTAGAAAGCTTAAAGCAGTTTTTTTTTTTTTTTTTTTTTTTTAAAAAAAAAAAAGAGCATTGCCCTAAAACATTTTGCTTTCAAAATAACTTTTTTAGCATCAAATTCTAATGGCCTTTTATTTCAAAAAAGTATTCCTATTTTTTTTTTGTAGAAACAGCGCTCAACATTAGTAAAATTCGCTTCTTATACAGATTGAAAAGTGACTTTTTTGAACCCCGAAGAATCTGTTCTTTTGCAAACTAAATTATATCAAGGGAGTCTTCAAAGTACCATTTATGTATTACCCACCTAAAGGTTTTGCCTTTATTTTTTTACTTAGTGATAAAATGGCAGAGAAAAGTTTTTAAAAAGGCGCTTTTTTTCCATAAAAAATCTTTCAAGAGAATTGGAGGATTCCTTTTACTTTTTATTACTTCACCTTTCTTTTATGCACGAAATACACAGTTTCAAATTGATGTGAAAAAGTTTTTCTCAGCCGATTAAAATATGTTTACTACAAATTGCTGTCCTGTTAATATTGGTAAAACGTTTCATGTTTTTTAAGCTAAAATACCACAAAGGATAGCGAATATTTAAATCTATCTCGTTTTTGATTAAAATGAACACCAAAATTAAACTGGGGACATTTTTTGCAAGTAATTGAAAATAGTTGATACAGTAGACATTATTTAGTGCAAAAATGCATTTCTATTAATTTGTCTACCTCCTATGCATAACAAATTTACTTCACGTAATATTTCATAATTTGACCAAGGCTCAGAATTACTAAAAACATCTCCAATAGTCCTCGTCTAACTTCTGCTGCAACGTTAATAAAACCAGTCATTCAATCACGCAGTCTCTTCCCAATATATGTTACACTAAAAAATATTATGTTCGAGAAGCATTTCTAAGAAACTGCTTGGTCGTGAAATCACTAATTACTGTGTGGTCATTTATTGTATTGTTATTACATTTATTTAGAATATTTTTTATAAATTTTGGTAAGTTTTTTTTTTAAAATTCATTCATGTGTTAACGTGTGTGAAACTGCAATATGATGACAATTAGTCAACTTGTATTTTCTTATAAATTTTTATTAAAATATTTGACAAAATCTCGCATTAATAAAGTAAGAATACAATTACTGCATACAAATATATTGTGATATATGATCCACCTATGTTTTAAAACTTGGTTATTGTTAGAATTACCGAGATGGAAAAAATGCTGTATGAAATATAAAGCTTAACTGCGAATATTAAGCCAAAGATAAAGTAAGCAAGAATGTTTTTTATTATTATATTTTTTAACTATTATCGAATAGGAAATTCCCCATCATCCTCGAAAACTAAATAAAAAAAAATTTTGGAGTATTATTTTATTATTATAGAAATGATAGGTAAAGTATTTTAATTAATTGAGATATGTAAGAACTTCATTCATTCATCATACATGACTTAATTTTGGAATATTTTCGAGACATTTTTTGAAATTCTTCGCAAGTGTCAGCAAACATACTCTCAACGTGAAGAAGGTTGTGCGGCAATGATATTTAGAATAAACAAAACAAAATCCTACAGTCTTTTATGAGTTATGACAGATTCGATTATAAAATTACATTTGCCTGACAGGGAGGAGAAAAAAATTAATAATTTGAGCCTTTCAAAACTACACTTTTTTGCTTGATTAGATCAGTTATATATCCTCCAATAAAACAAAAAAATGTTCACTGAAATTTATAAAAATAAATAAGTAAAACTGAAATTTGAAAAATGAAAATAAAATTCCGCTTGACACCCAAGATTGAAAAAAAAAATGAAAAAAAAAACCTGGTGAAGAAAAGCGCCAGAGAGTTTTAAGCAAGTTAAAGTGTTGCTCGCCTCTTCAACAGCTAAACAAACAAGGGGGAAAAAATCTGTGCGTGAAAAAATAAATTCCCTTCAGGCTATAATAAAAGGAAAAAAATGTAGCCGTAGAATTATTTTTTTTTTAAAAAAAATAAATAAGAATTAAAAAACAACATTTACGAAGTATGCTTTTTTTTTTATCACGTAATGAGACAGCCCTTTTAAAATGCTTTTTTTTCTTGTAAACTAATTGGTAAGAATGGACTTCATTTCTCTTTTTAATGAGATTTAATTTCATACGGGATTTAAGAGAATGATATGGGGTTAATTTGAAATCATATGAGACTGAAAGTGTAATCTCTCGTTCCCTAATCTTAAGAACATTCATTTGATATTTTTGTTGTGCTTAATGCTTCGTAAAAGAAAGCAGGCTTAAAACTATAAGCAGTTAAGTAGCCATATAATAGACTTACATTTAAGAGAAATTTTTATGGGTAAAGGGGAATGAATATTCTTTTTTTTTTTTTTTAAAAAAAAAAGTTAATTATTTTAAGCTAGTAGAAGTTTGTTTTTAAGTATTTTTAGCAGAATTTTGAATTTCCCATGATATTTATTTCATATTTTTAAGCATTTGTTTACCACTTAGGGTATACAAGACACAAAAAAATGAAGTTTGCCAAAAATGATTTTTCTTGAATAAAATTACTTTGAGCACTATCTATATTATTTGCAATAAAAGTTATGCAAATCGAATTACTTTCCAGTTATTTAGGGAGCTATTTAGAAAGGGTTTTAAATGATTTAGAATTGTTAATGTCCTTTTGTTTTTTTTATAACATTAACTTATCATTTTTTTTTTTTTGTTGAACAGACCCTTGCATTGAAATTTTATTTAAAAGGGAAAATATGTTAAGATTCATGATTTTTACTCTTAGAACAATTTCCTTCATTTTGACGTTTTCTTAATACTTTTATAAATAAATTTATTTTTATCAGTAATTAAATAATTAATTTATTATTATTGTTATTATTTTAATTTACAACAGAATAAGTATTTTGAGTCATTTTTTTTCAAAAAAAATATAAAGAAATTTCTAAAGTATTTTATTTCTCTGTTAAACAATGCTATTCCATTTTTATGTAATATGTTTTATGTTCAAATTACTTATCTTATGTTTAAACATGACTGAATATCTTATAAAAACGTTATTTTAAGATTTTCAAGTTAAAAGGAACCAACTAAATACTCATACTTATGAATAATTATAATAATTAAGAAATTTAGGAACGTAGTTAAACTGTTTTGCTTATGCTATAAACGCATGTTAAAAATGTTTGAATTGAATTATATGAATATGAAACAAAAAATACAGATTTTAGCTTTTTGTGTCCAATATCCCTTTAAATTGTAATTACAAAAATGGAATTATTATATAATGAATGATTTTTTTTTCATAAAATATTTTAACCTCAAAAAGTTCAGATAAAATGACATAAGATAAGTATTAACGAAAATTCGTCAATGTTATTCGTACAATTGTTAGACATATAATAGGTTACAATATTGTTTTCTGGCTCTTCAGAAACATTTAGCAAAAACATCAATGACGTTTTATAAGGAATGATTTACATTTAATGCATACATTAAAAACCCTTATTCCACTGAAGTGTAATACAGGAAAATTTCATTATATTTTGCTTCTGAAAACTTTGACGAATTTCATCCAAATGAGAGCCTCGCTTAATGAGCAAATATGCGTCGTGAAAAAACAGTTGCGTCAATCAGAAATAGGGAGATGTAAACGATACTTGAAAGTAATGTAGTACTCACCAATAACAAGAAAAAATTAAAATTTGAACATGGGGAGGACAAAATGCATTTTGTAAAATTACAACTCTTAATAGAATCTTTGGCCACCTTCATTTCTAATTCATTCTGTCACACGGAATCGCAGACGATTTTAATGGCGTATTGATTCAACTTATCTCATGCATATTGAACTTATGTTTGTAGATATCTCTATTGTTATAGTAATAGTACAGTCTTCATAGAACGACTTATGCTCCCCCTTTAAGTCTTATAAAGGCGACAGGTGTGACGATGTTGCTGGTCACTGCATAATGTCAATGGCTGCGAGGAAAGTTCTTGAGATAACAGCGGTAAGAACACGAGCATTGTCTTGTTGAAGTAGAGAAGTAGAATGGAGATCGTAAAAGGAGTGGCCATCGGTCGCATGTCCGCATTAACATACCTTTGGGCAATTAAAGTGCTCTGATGAAGACCAACGGTGATCGGGTACCGTAAGCAACCCACACCATTATACCCTGCTGCCTGGACGTGTGACGAGTGAAATCAAACGATCTACCCTGACCCTGCCCGTGTTCACTCCGTACATGGGGACGGTTATCAGCTTCGTCAAGACAAAAGAAAATTCTTCACTAAAGAAGACCCTCTACCTCATTGCATAGCTCCATGCTGCTCTTTCTTAGCACCAATGTAATCTCTGGCCACATTTCTGTGTTGTATAAGACATTCTCTATATTGGTCTTCTGCAAACAATCCAGAAGCTTGCAGTCGTCTGTTATTTCACTGATACTTACAAGATGATACATAAAGGACATCACTTTTAGCCATTCGTCGGAAATTGGGGTAGTCGATGTGCTTCACGCTTACCAATTAATTCATCGATATTCTCTACTTGTAGTCTGCGTAGCTCTCACTAAGCCTACTTGTTTAGAGCAATTTCTTCTTTGTACCCAATTCTGCGAACAACGTGAAACACCGATGGGACGCACAATTTGGCAGAATGGTCATCCGCTTTCATGCGGTCATATGATATGACCTATCTCAAAATCGTTCAATGTTCTCTTTCTCTCAATTGGTTATCGTCTTCTTCTCAAAGACATATTTGAACTTTTATAAGCGATAAATAATAATAAAACAAACTAGGTAGAATCGAAATTACACACTGCGCCAAACCTTTCAAAAGTTCCTTAGAGGCGCAGTAAGTCGTGTGGCCACTGATATCATTAGCTCTGATGCGTTTAATATTGCATTCATTTAAATATCTAACAATAAGAAATAATTTCTTTATTTGCAATTGTATACCTTGTTTTCTTTTAGGTGTAATTTTTTTAACGTTGAACGCGAGCGCGTATTTCACTCCAGAATTTTACTCTTATATGAAACGTTCGTAAAGCGAAACAATTTTCCCTATATACATTCACGTAAATTAAGATATGACGTTCCATGGCGAAATAAATACTCCAAAACTTATGGATAAAGTTATTTTAAAAATTACATATATATACAAACATATATGTAA
>BMAW01024246.1:0-79546 GCA_019974015.1 Nephila pilipes
TAACATTCCTTTTGTACTACACGGAAAATAATCTTTTGTGCATTTAACAGTTCCTCATTTGTAAGTTCCGTATATTTTGTTAAGTCTTTGGCCTTTGGTTGAAAACGCAGTACCGAAGCCATAACGCTAATCATCTTTGAAAATCTAGAAAATCTTCTGGCTAACTGTAATGAAATTGACTCTAGTTCTGTGTTATTAGCAGAGATGACTGACTTTCGTTTCTCTATTTCTACTTCTTTTTCGTCAATATTTACAGCTGACTTTGGCCACTGTTCTTTCGGATTCTGTAACCAGGCTGGTCCTTGCCACCACTTGCATTTTTGAAGTTGTTTAGGTCCACAACCTCTTGATAAAATGTCTGCTGGATTCCGGTCAGTTGGAATATGGAGCCAATCTTCCGAAGTTGTCAATTTTCTTATCTCACTTATTCTGTTGGTAACGAATACCGACCACTGTTCTCGACGAGTTATCCACGTAAGAACTGTGGAAGAATCAGTCCAAAAGTAAGTCTTCATGTAGGGAAGTTTCAGGGATTGCTTCATAGAACTAAAAAGCCTAGCGCCAATGACAGCGGCCATTAATTCGAGACGTGGAATTGTAATGGTCTTCATTGGAGCTATTCGTGATCTGGCTTGAAATAATTGGACAGTCACTGAGCCACTACTGGATTCACTTCTTAAGAAAATGCATGCCGCATAAGCTGTCTTACTGGCATCGACAAAAGTATGGATACTTAAGTTGGATTCCTCCATCACACCTAACCATCTTGGAATTTTTATATTTTTGAAGTATTTCAGTTGCTTCCCCCATTTTAAAAATTTCTTCTTTATTTCATCGTTCACTTCATCATCCCATGATTATTTGGTTTTCCAAGTGGATTGAAGGAAAACCTTAGGCTGAATCATAACAGGTGCCAAAACACCTATGGGATCAAATATTCGACTAACCAATGAAAGTATTTTCCTTTTAGTTACCTTTTCTTTTTCATCAAATTTCAAAGATTCTGAGCTTTTTTCTAAGGTATCTGAATTTCTGTCCCAAATCAATCATAATACTGGTGACGTTGCATTTTGTGAAGATGCAGGAACGGCAGAACTTTCCCAGCCTCTGAGATCAAACATTCCTTCTTTCATTACATTAGTTGCAGATTCGATGAATGTTTCTAGTTCGGCATTATTTTGTACTCTAGTTACGCAATAATCGACATAAAAACTATCTATTAATTTTTTAAGAAATTCTTCAGAGTAACGTTCTTTAATTGATTCTTTTGATAAATGATGATTAATAACTGCCATTAACAGAAAAGGACTGCTGGTGATGCCAAAAACAACTCGAGCATGCCGAAAAGTTCGCATATTGCCCTCATTGTCATACCAAAGAAATCGTACGAAGTCTCGATCTTTCTCATGTAACAATATTTGTAAAAAAGCCTTTCTGATATCTGAAAATACACCGATTGGTTTCAGTCTAAATCTCACCAAAATAGAATGAATTGTTTCAATTAAACTATTTCCAGTCTCCAAACAGTCGTTTAATGACGGATAGTTATGGATCTTAGCAGAGTCATCAAACACCGGTCTTATCTTGGTTGTGGATGTTTCTTTGATGACGGGTCGGTGTGGAAGGTAATGAGTACCAAGTAACTCATTTCCAGGAACTTCCTCAATAACTCCTTCTTCTAACCATACTCTAAAGACTTCATGATACATTTCCCTTAAACCAATTTTTTCCAACTTCCTGGTAGTACATTCAAGTCTTTTCAAGCACAACTCATAATTGTCTGTTAGAAACGCACGATCCAAGGCATATGGATCTCGTATCTCCCATCTCTCTTTTGCCGAATTGTTTCTTGAAAGTGAAACATGACTGCCTTTTCAATTTCCTCTCTTGAATTTTGCTCAATGGGATCCCGTATACCAAGTAGTTCCAGATCCTACAGTGAAGAAACAGGAATACCTGCTTGAGATAACATGGTTACGATATTCATACTTGCATCTTTTTCGTCGGTATATCGGGGTACTTTACCCATCAAAGTCCAACCTAACTTGGTTTCTAATGCTACTAAGCCTGTCTCTAACTCTTCTCGTCGACCAGTAATTAACTTACCGGCAACGTCTGCACCCAAAAGTACCTCAATAGGCCCTGTGTTTTCTTGAATATCAGTTAATAATATATTTTTAGTTTTCAATTCATGTATCCAAGAACCATTTTTTACATTAGAAATATCATTACAAATGACATCATGATCTAATGCATCTAATTTACAAATATAGTTACCATCAAGACTACTCAAGTAAATTTTATAACACTTGTGTTTATACATCCTTGTTTTCGTTCCGCCAAATAAGGAATGGCGAAATTCATCTTCCCTCTGCAAATTAAAACCCAATTCTTCAGCAGTAGATTTCAATATATATGATTTTTGCGATCCCGTATTGATAATAGCTCTCGCTTTACGCTCTTTCTTGATGCCATGTACATTTACAACAAGAGTTTGTAATATAACTTCATTCGTTGCCCGAGAATGTAAAGAATCAACTGTTTTTACATTAATATTTTTATCATTTACCTCTTGTTTGGGTGAATCAGATTTATTACATACAATGTTTGGGCACATGAACTTTAAATGTCTTTTAGAACACAATTGACACGTTATTTGAGATCGACATCTAGAAGCAAGATGACCCTTAGCCAAACAGACCCGGCACAATCCTTTCTTTTTTATTATTGCGATCTTTTCCACTAGTGGGATGAAAAAAGCTCTTTTACAAAAGCGATTTGCATGAACCTTGAAACAAAACGCACATGTATCGTTTGATTCTTGAATGAATAATTCAGCAGCAGCTGGGAGTGTACGTTGGCTCTTTGCCATGTGCTTGCATTCGCGTTCATAGGGAAGTATTTCAGATCTACTTAATTTTATTTTTTCTTCTGATTGCACTTCGCTCTTCAGAAACGAAACTATAGCATCCAGTGTTGATTTACTCTGTTCGGAGTCAATATTTTTTCTTTGTCCTTCAAAGGATCGCAATATATGGGTCGGTAATGAACTTTCGACTAAAGGATATAATATTACGCCGCCCTGATCTAAACTACTTAGAGCTCGAAGTTGAGTAGAAAGTTTATTATACAAACTGCTTAAAGAATCTTGTTTCTTTTTAGTAGCGTTGCTTAAAACAAGTTTTAACAATTCTCGTACATAAAAATCAATTAATAGTTCTTTTCGTCCATATCTTTCAGTTAAGCTTTCTATCGCCAAAGGGTAGTTTTCATTCGTAATAGGAAAAGATTCAACAAGCTCTCTAGCTTCTGGCTTAATTTTTGTCGACTGAACTAAGTAATGAAATTTATCACAATCAGATAAATTTTTATTTTCGTGTATGTTTTTAAACTGATTCCAGAAGGTTAACCAATCTTGTAATTCACCGCCAAATTTATACAGTTCAACTTCAGGAAGTCGTGGGGAAATCGTTTTATACGGATTCTCGCATACAGTCAAATGAGAATTATTGTTAGAATTGCTACTTTCTTTATTGTTTTGTTTGCTTCTAATATTCTCTAATACTCGTTTAGACTTTAGTTCGATTCTCAAAGCCTTTTCTCTATATTCTTCGACAATATTAAATTCAGTTTCGAATACTGTTTCATCTGTTAAAGCATCTAAATAATTATTATGTGTCAACTCTAATGAGTCCGTTTTTTGCTTAAACAAATGTAAACACGTTTCAATTTCTTCTGCGTCAGGATTTTCATTAATCAACACATTATCTAACTTAGTGTAAGATTTCGTAAATGAAGTACGCTGTGTTGTTTTATTTTGTTTAATAATTTCCATATTTACTATCTTAGTTCATACATTCAATGATAAATGTCTATGTTCAATATCAAATTATATCAATAACTTCAAAATGGAAATTCTATTTTCTTACCGTTATCAAACTCCAAAACAAAACCAGCCCACCCGGGGGCGCCAGAAATGTAGTTCCTATTAGGATTTACTGTGAAAATGAATGTAGGCAGTTTTGTTTATAGATGACAACATTGTAGGAAACGTCAAAAAACATATATTTAAATCAAAACAGCACAGCACATCACAAACATTAAACACTCTTTTTCGCCATCATCTTTTCCAAAAACACAACCGTTACAGCTTTTCCCTCTCTTCCATCTGTTGCCATTCTCCAACAGAGAAACTTATTTCTCATGGAGTTTGATCATGACGCAACACCATGGGTAGTATGTCCTTCGCATCCCAAAATATCGTCGCCATCACTTTCCATCGTGTAATTACGTATTCGTGTTCTTTGTGGTGTGACGTCATAGTTAATTGGTTGCGTTGAATGAAAAATATGCGATACTTAGATAACTAATTATACTAATTTTATTACAGTTATTTTAAATACTTAAGTTGGTATTTACAAAATAAAGTGCTTGTGGCAATTCCACTTTCTACGCATTTTGGGGTGCATGTCGCACTATAAAAAAGGTGTCGCAATGTCCTTGGACCTCATGTTCAAGTGGAACGTTTTGTAGAGCTCTGGGTGTCTCTTCGCTTTTGAAAGTTTAGGTCCAATGGAATGGACCACGCCTCTTCCAAAACCACGGGACATATTCCTTTGTTTTGGTTGGATAACTGAAAGTGATAAAACAGTTATTGGTCCTGAGCACTCCAACCATGGTAGGAATTGACACCTGACGTGTGGTTCTTGGTTCCCAGGAGAATCGGACTCTAAGGTCAAAGTTCATGAGAAATTGAAATGTTGTTTGCCCTTTCTCACGAGTCCAGATGTCTTTACAGAGGACCTTGTACAGATATAAGGGTGCTGAGTGGGGTCGCCGTTGTGGAAAATTGATTTTTTCATTGGTTATCAGTGTACAATGATACTAGCGTCTGTTCGCAGCTCTAAATCCTTATGGGAGACCGAAAACTGGACGAGTCTACTTAAACCGCAGGGATTAGAGGAATTTCGCTTAGGTGTTGAGGGGATTACCCGGGATCGGAGATTTTTCCTTTCAGGAACTTTCAATAGTACTGGCTAAGTAAAAACAAAACTTCACAATAAATCGGAGCTGGCGATTATTCATTCATCATTTTTTGCTCTAGTAAATGAACAGGAACTGAACCTTCCTTGTGAAAAAAAAAAAAAAATTGTGTGAATTTTAATATCTTTGCAAATCTTGTGAAGATTCTTTTTCGTTGCAAGTCCTGAACGGTTCGGTCGCTCAAAATTGTGTTTGTGTATTTTCTGAAGTTTTTGATGGAAGAACACCAATATCCAAAAGATATGCTAATGCTCGCCAGTCTTAAATTCG
Organism: Nephila pilipes; assembly: GCA_019974015.1. NCBI lineage: Eukaryota > Metazoa > Arthropoda > Arachnida > Araneae > Nephilidae > Nephila > Nephila pilipes. The sequence goes on from BMAW01024246.1 coordinate 5,314, forward strand.
TTTTAATAGTTTGCATTTTGTATATCATAATCAATATGCTTTCTATTCTATTCAACTGTTATTTCAATGTTTTCTTCGTGTTATTCTCTGACTATTTTGATGAAAGTCGAACGTGTTTTCCCACATTAACAGGCACTCCTGATGCAATATGTTGATTGCTTTCTGGTTTTAAATTTTCTATGCTACTCCTATGCAAATAGAATTCTCACAAACGATGTTGTCATGGGACCTGCTACCTCTTTATTCATAAATAATGACATTGTCTTTTCCACTCATCAAACTCCCTGCCAGAGTAAGAAAAATATATTTCAAATTTAAATTTGTATCTTCATAAGATTGTTTGATCAAATCTCTCATAAGATTAAGTTTTATACTGCTCGTACTTGAATACACACAACATCAACTGTGTAATACGAATAATATTATGGATGAAATTTCTTTAAGTGGACATTATAGCTCCCTTTCTGTGAAAATGTGAGATTGCATATCTCACAAAGCCCTATTAAAGGGCTGCTTTTGCCAAATTGCTGGATCAGACATTTTTACTTAAAAAGCTCTAATTATGAAAAATGAGAAGGTAGTACTCGATGATTATCTGATACTAAAGATTTTCTTCGTGTATTATGAATGAGCCCAACTGAGCTATTGTAAGTCTAAGAAGAACAATTTATTTTCCGATTCTACCAATGGCACCAACAAATACAGCTTTCCACTTTGATTGTTAATGATGAAAACGATGAGATTCCCAGTTACCATCTGTTACTCGAACAGTGTATGTTCTGAAATTAATAATACAACTTGTTTTTGAAGAAATTTAAAAAAAACTGCTGGCTTTAATATTAAAAGTATTTAGGACTGATGATCATACCTTATTTATATATATATAATGCATGGTTAAAAGTTTATGGGGAAATAATTTTGTTTACTATGCAGCAGGGATATCTAGTGTGACTGGAAAAGACAAATAAATGTTAACATCAAAAATTGAAGGATGTCATTGGAAAGTAATTTTAATTAAATTTTTCATGAAAAGAACTAAGTAACTTTCTAATGCATGTACAAATAATTTGTTTAAGAATATAAGGATGAAGAAATCAAAACAATAATTGATTATTTTAAAAAAAATCTGTGGAAGATGACAATTTGGACCAATTGCTAGAGTTATTAACATCAACTACTCTAATATGAAGAAGCTAGTGGTATAGTTATAGGGTAAATAATTCTTTTTCAATTGTTCTTAGTGCCATTGCAAAAAATAATAATGGATAGAATTATCTCATGGAATGAGGGAAATTAATTTAAAAAATATTACTGTTACAACAGTGACACAATAAAAGTTTCTGTAAAACGAAAGAATATTTTGCCACTGAAAAAACACCTATTGTGATTGCAGAATTATAAGTTACAATTGTAACATATGTATCCATTCCCTCACTTGTACTTATATTGATTATTCCATAAGATTTCTTATTTCTAAACATATACATTTTGTTTGTCAAAAATTTAAGGACAATATCATTTCTTTTAACAATACTGATGAAAATTTACTTGTAATAAATGAGGATGCAAATAATTTAAGACTAGAAAAGGAGGCAATCTTTAAAAAAACTGAAAAATCTGTTGTTAACGATAAACTGGATGAATAAGTCTTTTTCAGCTAAGATACAGACAATGCGGAATCAGTTTGCTAGAGTTAAAACTGATGAAGAAAAATTATACAATAGAAACTATGAATTCTTTTATAAATGGTATACATCTTTTAATCCTGGAATGTCTCGAAACGTTATTAAAAATTTCCAGCAAATAAAAATATTGCATGTCAGAAGTAACAGCAAGAAATTCCAAGACTGTCTAAAAAGCAAAGAAATTTACTGTAAAATCTTTTTTTAACCAGATAACCTATAATATTAAGTAAGAATACCTGTAGTTATAATCAGTATTATTAATATGTATTGAGAAATTAAATCATGACAATCTGTTATTCAGTGACCAGCTATATGCAGGAACAACTTATATTTCTTTCAGATCTCAAGCACAATCAACTAAACAACATAATTTGAAATAGGTTGGCCACACTGGCTGGCTAGAAAGAGGCAGTCATTAGAAAAGAATGCAAAAATTAGTCAAGTAAATTAATACCATTCTCACTTTTATTCACTTTGTAATATAATTTTTCATTCAGTATTTTCAATATTCATGATGATATGAAATCATTCTGTGTTATTCAATGGCCAGTTATATAAAGGAACAATGTATTTATTTCAGAATTTGAACGAAATAAAATTCACAAAAATCATAAATTTTTTTTAGTTTTTATTAAAAATAGAAATACGTGTGGAGATATATCCATTTGCTTAAGTTTAGCTTTTTCCTTTGATTTGATGTCAAAATAATTTTCATTTCTTTGAGCCATTTTAACTAGAACATAAACAATGCAAGTTTCACTTTTCAATTGTGATTCATTTAAGCTTATATAAGAATTAAATCATGTTTCAGAAGTAAATAGTGTTCTATATAAGCACCATTTTATTTAGAGAATTTCTTTTTAAATTCCTATTATTAGTTCACACTCTCCCTATATATATTTATACATCTTGTTCAAATTTTCAATCGATAATAAAATACTTTTTATTCATTTGCATTTAAAATGCTACTCCTCCCACAAATATAAGTCAATCACTTCCATTTTTTTTCTGTGTGTTATATATAATACATGTAACAAAATTAGGGATCCATTTCACAAAGAAATGTTTGCTTTTTTCTAAAAAAAATTTAAATGTAGAAGATATCTGTTTTTTCTGGATTTTAGCATGCCAACCCACCTTTTTGTTTTTCCCCCCTCCAAAACTAAATAAGTTATTACAAAATCCTTAAAAACATTACAAAAAAATTTCAAAGTAAAAAATTAATAAATAAAAGAAGAGTAGGAGTTAAAAATTTTTTTTAAAAAAAAATTATTTTTAATTTTAAAATCTCTCCGCTATACAAATTAATGAATCTGTTAAAACATTATTGCATGTAGATCCAATCTGATTAATTAAGTTTTAAAAATATTTTAAGCAGAGTTAAATTTTTACCGAGATAAGAGATCCTTTAATCAAATTCTAGGATAAAAATCCGGAAAAGGAGAATCCTTGCATCCGATTTCTATCCCATATTTCAGAGGATTACAATTCGACAATGAACAAAATAAAATTACAAAATAGAAACAAAACCTTTGTTTGATTAAGCTTCCATGGAAAATACCTTACAATATATAATTTTTTAAATTCAAATAAATTTCAGTGTGTTTATTTCGATAATTACAAGAAATATTAATTTTTGAATTAGCTTTAAGTCAGAATTAATAAAAAATATTAATAATGCTATGCTTCATATTTTTGTAACAAAAGGTTTTATAAAAGCAAGGGCTCATATCGGGTACAGAATGTAAGAGGGTGGTTCAAAAAGTACTTGTATTCGAAGAAAGATGGCATCATTGAGGAAAATTGCTGCTGCCAGCTGTTAAACAGAGTTGAAATAAATTTGATATTGATTCATAGATTAATTTTGATCTGTGGTAGACATTTGCTGCCAAATCAAAATTTGATTGCTACCGTATTGAGTTGTTACCATTGGTAGGACCTGGATTCATTAATATGCACCTGAAACCAAGCAACAATTAAAACAATGGGTTGCTTCCAGTGAATCTGCTCCAAATTAGACGAGTGTGATCTCATTGGCAGGAAGAGTTATAATGAAGAATTTTCGAGGTGGAAAAAGTGTCATGATTTTGAATACGAGAAACTGAGACAGCTGTTTAGTGAGTCATGACTAAAAACAAACTATTTTGGATCCTACAAACATCATCTTTTGGATTTTCTAAGGATTTATTGAATGACTGTCATATGCTCATGAAACACAATTTACACAGTAAACACACTCTATAAAATTGTGCACACTGAAACAATGTAAAATAAGAGAATAAGATTACTTGAAAAACATGAAATGGTTCAATGCTTTTTAAGAGACATTTTAAAGCTTGTACTTTTTAATTTAATTATTTTTGAAACTGAAGACCAAGCACAAATTAGTGATATTCCGTACAAATTAAAACAGTAAAAGAAATCAAACTTTGAACCTACATAACAACTACAACATGAAAAAGATAATTAAAATCAGCTCATACTCTTCTTAACAGCTTTGAAAAGATAGAATTATCTTTTCCCTTTGGTTGTGTAGGTGCAACTCTACTGTTTGAGTCACAAATAGAAAATGAATCATTGTAATAATTCAGTTGTTGGCTACATTTCCCATTTCATTAAAGGTAGTTGATTTACTTTTGGATGCTATGAAGTCAGAGATAGCAGTGCAAAATATTGTGGATAATACATATAAAAATGCAAACACTACAATAATACAATATTCATTTAATCTATAAATGATTTAATAAACAAAAATCAAATACCCCACCCAAATTTGTTTCATCTAAAAGAAGGGTAAAAGAGATACCATGTAGATTCAGTGCCATGCAAAGCAAAGGATGGGCAATTTATTTTACGTACACAAATCCTTAAGCTCCAATCTTTTTAAAAGTAAATCTCTCATTTCCAAAACTAATTAAACTAAAAGGCTCAGATCCCACTAAATTATATTTCGGTATACTAACTTCTGGAAAAATTCAAACAAAAATAAATAACATGAAAAAAAATTGTAATTTGATCTTAATATAAGACAAAAATATATTTTTAAAAGAAAGCTTATTTTATAATGAATTTCGAAAAATAAATGTTTCCAAGAACTAACTGGAGCACTGAAAACTAAATTTGAAATACTTAAATGCACCAATAAATTTTTCAAAATAAAACTGAGTATACAGAAAATAAATAAAATAATAATAAAAAAAAAACATTAAGACCCCTCAAATAGTTCTATGCAAAGTTTTGAAAAGAACAGAATTACCCACCAAAGGTGCTAACATTTTAAAATAATTATTAAATTATTCAATTAAATGTTAGAATTAAAGCAAATGATAAAATATTTAAATGAACAACATTCTTCTCAGATTTTAAAACTGAAGCAAGTGATAAATATTTAATTGAACATATTTTAAGGGGATTAGGAAAGTCTCTCTCCCATGTTAAATTCCCCATTTAGAATTTATTTGCAACCATAGAAATAAAAACTGAAGTATTGAAATGTAAGTTGTATTGGTTTAATTTCTAATAAAATGTAATTTATTCATCTAATGAACATTTTAATATTTTTATGGAAAGAAATTTAAAAATTACCAGAATTACATCGATTGGTGAAAAAAGTTCCAGTTAAAGAGTACCTATGCTGTTTATAGTGTTTACTTCATCGTAATTTTTTAATTTACCAAAATATTAAAATTACAAGAAAGTAAATTAAGGTTTAAAAATTTAAATGTTGGTATGAATAAAAATTGGAACTCAGGGATGCTTAGTTTGTGCTCAGGAAGCAGTGAGTGACCTTAAATACTCATGAACGAACAAACAAACATGCATCAGTCAAAAGTAAGGATTGAATTCATGGCCCCTGGTTTACAAGACCAATGTTCAAATTGCAGATTTGCAATGAAAATTTTATTACAGAATATAATATACTTTGATTGAATCAAGTTCTTCTAAAAAGTTTAAGTTTTAAAAAATTATTCAATTTTTAAAGTAACACTAAAGGAACTTTGGCTGTTGCTAATGAAAAGAGCAAAAATGTGACATGATATATATAATATTAATTAAAAAAAATAATAATGTAGGTTTGACGACCCTTCTGCATTATTTGGGAAATAGAGACCATTTACATTCTTATTTTATTCATAAAGAACAGCAAAAACAGTAGCATTTGTCAAAGTCTATATTGGTTTAATCTATAAATTAAATTTTTTTAAGAAAATGAGAAAAAATAACAATAATAAAAATAATATATTCATGAAAAATTACAAAATATTTCCATTTTATTTCAAATCATCTTAGAAAAATGTAAATTCTTAAAAATATTCATAATTCTGATTAAAAATAGATTTTCATATAAAATTTGATGAAATTAATTTTTTGAATGATCAAAGGTAAAAATACATAAATTTTGTAATAGGAACTTCGGATATACATTACAGTATCTGTTGGAATTAAAATGTTTTTTAAACATGCACATTTAATGGTGAAATAATCTCAAATTAGTGTGAACCAGCACCATTCCATATTCATCACAAGAAGTAATCACAGATTCATCATTTGTAGAACCACCAGGACTAACAACATATGAAACACCACTCTAAATATAAAATAAATGAATAAAGTTAATAAAAGTTTTCAATGTCTTTTCTTATAAATTCATAATTTTTAAAAATACCTTTTTTTAATTTTCAGGAATAATACAAAGTAGTAATTTTATTTGTAAGTGATACTTCAATTTTAAAACTCGAGACTTAATGGGTCTTTCCAATATACCGGCTAGTCAAGGACTTAAATATTCTATTATACCCCAAAACTGTGAGTTTCAAATATTTTTCTTTTGTTGTTTTGAGCTGAAAGCTTACATATATGTTACAAATATTTTGAATCCAGCAAGATTAATAATTGACATGAGTTATCAAATGATTTATATGTTATAAATTGGAAATCCATAGATTGAGAATCAGAATCATCAACTTTAGTTAAGATTTTTTCAGTTTGCTCACTGCCTCACTGATATAACCCATAAATATATATAAAAGAGAAATAAATTCCTGAAACTTGATATGAAGTTGTAATTTTATAATGTTTATTTTTAGTAAGTTAAAAATAATTTACAGTAGGTGAAAAAAAAACCATATGCTAGTATTTTAATTACAGTGTCTTGTAAATATAATTCTGAATTCACATAAATTATTTGCAGATGTTTTGACCATTGTTTTTTACAAATAAAATAATTATTTGTCAAGGCAAAAGCATAACAATGAGGGAACACATATCTTTTTGAAAGCACTATTTTAAATAAATAAGAAAAAACCTTATGCTTTTTTAAAATTATGCTATTTTCAAATTGAAGAAGTTTTTCTCCTTGTATAAAGAAAAATCAAGCCCATTAAAAATATTAAGTTAAAATTTAGACATAATCAGGAAATGTTAACAGTTACTTGTAACAAAAACTATTTATTCTTGGCACAAATATTAACTCCAATATATATGCCATTTTCCTTGAATAAATAAAACATTTTCATCTTTTAACTTCAGGGAATCAAAAACTACAAGTTCCTATTGATTCATGAAATTTACCAACATCAATTGCTATTCATGCATTTAAGACGTTATTTGACAAAACAAACTAAGGATTGGTTAAATATAAGAATTAATGCAAAAAATTCAAAAGAAGAATTTGATTTAATTTACTGTTTTTCAATTTAATATACATAATAATAATATCATAGAGTGATTAAATGAGTATTGACAAAGAAAATTGAAAGAAAGAAATTACTGGACAAATCTATAAACATTAAAATCAATAAAAAAAGGTTATATTTACTTGATGAGCACGATCAATATTATCTCTGAATGGGAAAAATGCATCTGAGCTCAAAGCTACTCCTTTTAATTGCTTGATCCAATCAGCTTTCTCATTCTGAAAAACATATATTTTTTAAACATTCCAAAAGATAATATATCTTAAATGATAGGATAAACAAAATAAATTTAGCTTTACTTACATCAGTTAAAGGAGTTGGAGGATTAACAAGTGAATTTTGGAACTGTTCAAGAGGCATATCCTGAAATTGACACAAACAAGATCAACAGAGTTACTGCATAAATTAATCAATTTTAAAATCATCATATTTTGTAAAAGGTTAAAATAAATAAATACCATCAAAAAATAGAAATGAAAGATAATGCCAGTTTAACATTTAATTGCTATTCACGAAAATATTTATAGAGAGGGGGGGGGGGGATAATTGAGATGAAAACTCAAATTTCAGGAATGATTAGAAAATATTTTTTTTTTATTTTTTAAGAATAGTATTTTTTCCTTTTATTTTTCAATATGTTTTCTGTATCTGACCTAATGAAAATATATAAAGCAAAAATTAGAAGGAAGGAAAGGAAAAACTTTTAAATATTCCCCCAGTTCGCTACAGAAAACAAAAATGTTATGTGTATATATATATATTATTATTATTATTAGGAAATACTGTTTGCATTTCAAGTATGAAAAGATTTAATTTTGCAAGTAATAAGTTGTACTATCCAAAAAAAATGTCCTCATTTTGCTAATTTTATTTAAATAGAAGGGCAAACATTTCAGGAACATAAAAAACATATTAAATTTTTATTTAAACAAAATTATTTCAAAGATATTGTATTCAAAATAGATTAAATGACAAGCGATGAGTGCTAAGTAGCAATGAAATTACAACATTAACGCATTCACCGACAGTTTTAAAATGTTCCTTCGCTGAATCAATAGCACTGACTAGAATCCTGATAGGACAGTTTATTCGTATTTTCATACATTTAAATATAATATTGTGACTGCTCAAGCCATTGTTTATTTATCAAGGGAAATAATCATGATGGTTTCTATCATCATTATCTATAGATGGAATAATAAATATTTCACTACTATAACCCTACAGTCTGTGAATTTAACAGCCTTTCTTTCTACAGTAAATCTTTATGGATGAACTGCTTTTATCACCAATGATTTTAACAGAAATATTTTAATAAAACAAAATTGTTCAGCAAAAAGAGACCAGAATAATACAAATTTTTTATGGAAATATGACAGTGATAAACTCATTTGAATAGATGTTTACCTTTCCAATAATGCCACTAACAAATACATCAATAATATTCGAAAATTCTGCACGCTTCACACCTTTTTTATGCTCCATACCTAGTACTTTAGGGTGATGACGCAACCACCTATATTTTAAAATAAAATTTTGTCATCAATGAAGAACATTTTGCAATATATCTTTAATAAAAAAAACTGAGTGGAAAAAAAGAGCAAAACTACCTAAAAACTGCAATTGTTTTAAGTGTTTTACAAATATAAAAAAGGCATAACATATTACGATAACTATTTGATGAGTGCATTTAATATATTGTACAAATGATATGATGTAAAAGTGGTATTGATTCAGAATTAGTTTTACATGATATGCACATGGACAATTGTGTAAAGGATTATGATGTCTATATAATCACTATTCTTAAATGAAGACTTTATGATGTACAAAAAAACTGAATAATTTCTAATTGAGACAAGAAACCAAGACACTTTGAAACATCAACAGTTGAAGGGCACAAATCCACTACTTTAAATTATGTAAAATAAAAAACATTGATTTATAAAAATGCAATCTAATATTGAAATTGTCTTTCAGTTTACTATTACATAAATATAAAAACAGATTGCCTCATAATATCTGAATATTAGCAAAATAAATTTTCCAGCAACTAAACATTACAAAGCCTTTCACGATATTTGAAGAAAACACTATGAAGTAGTAAATAAAATAATAAATGAAGTTTAAAAAATGTATAAACTTCAGATAAACCCATTTAGAAAGAAATTTGAAAAAGGGAAGTTGATATCCTGCCCCTTTTTATTGCTACTTTTATATTCCAATTATTTTATAACATTTTTAAACAAATTAAATGAATATTATTTAAATACTATCTTAAATTTAAAGGATATTTATGAGAAATGTATAACCCAAAATCTGTGCAAAATCTTCATTGTTGCAAAAATTTATAAATTAACAAAGGAACTAAAACATGCAATATTAAATCTAAAAAATAATAGGTCAACATTTTTTAAAAATTCAGTTATAATGAATATTAAGCTGGTATTCTTAGGCAGTGATGAAAATTAAATAATTTATTTCATGTGAATCACAGCATTAATGTATAAAATGGAGAGGCACATGTCTTTTTGCCTTTATTATAAACTACTGAAAAAAATATACAAACTTTTGTTTTTAATAACAAAAAAAAAATAAATGTTGCATCTCTTTATATGTTATTGTCACTAAACAAGCAGCTAATGAGGTTAAAAAATGCATAAAACACAGAGACATCAATTTGGTATGATAACTAATATTATAGCAACAATATTTCGAACAAACTATGCAAATTAATTTCTATATTTTTGGGCTACAAATTTGAGATATAGCGATCTTTTTAGATACCATATAGAAATATTATATAAGTAATAAAAATTTTTAAAAATACAAGCAAAAACATTTCCTCAGAACTTCCTTCCATAATGAATTTGCAAACTCCAATGGTAAGCTTTATATTACAATTTACAGTAAAAAGTTCTATCAGTTATCTTACAAAGAGATCTGTAAACAGTTTCAAATAAAATAAAGATTTTGCACAGTGAGTTAAAATATTAAAGTATTAACCAGAAAGAATTTTACCAAATGTTTGCTTTATCTCCAGCCAGTCTGGTGCAGTGAATGCGAGACTGTTGACCAGCACCAGTACCAATTATCTATAATATTCATATCAAAGGAATATATAAGTACAAATCTTTGAAGATCGTTTTTTTAATTAATAGATTTTAACAAACTCTGGAAAATGAAGCTGAATTTTTGTGCACTTACTTGACCATTTTTAGCATAGCAAACCGAGTTGGATTGGGTATACTTCACTGCTATAGTTGCAACTATCAAATCTCGAATGCCATCAGCAGAAATCTAAAAATTAATATGTAATTATAGTAAAAAGACTGAAATACATTTTAATTCCTATTTTCAAAAAAAATCTCTTTCTGATTTAATATTTTCTAACATATTCCTAAATTTACAAATTCCTTAGTTAACAAAATGAGAGGGTGAAAAAATTCAGAATGAAAAATGAAGCATTTGTGGTTTTATTTACATTAACAATTGCAAAATGCATTTTTATTTAAATAAAATGTTTGGAAAAAGAGCACCGCCCTATAAGATAGGAAGTAATTTATTAATGTTTTAACTTTTTCTTATAAAAATAAAATCTAAATGAACAGTCAACTTATTTATTATTAAAAAATTAAATAAAGTTTATAAATTTGAAAACAAATGACAGATTTTTAAAGTCATCTCCTGGTACATAAATTTACTTGTAGACAACTAAGAAAGCTTAAAATTGAAGAAAATAATGAGTATTGAATTTTGAAAGAAGCTTACTGTCTTATTTTTAGAGATGATATTTGTGAACAGGTTTTTATCAATAACAGCATCATTTCTTTTTTGAGACATTGTCAGACCAAAGAGTGTTCTAGTTTCTATGTCAGATGGTTTAAATGCAGGATCCATCTAAAATATAAAACTTAATGAGCAAATATTTAATGCAAAATCAAAAAAGAGAAAGAGAGAGAACAAAATTAAAATATACGAACTTGCAATACACAGTAACCACCATTCTTCTTTTTCTTTAAGATTTCCAATGCAGCTGGTTCAAAATCAGGAGCAACTATTCCATCAGATACCTATAGAAACATAAATTGAGACATAAAAAATCAGTAAAATAACACGTGTATTCAAAAACAAGATTACATAATCAAATAATTTTTTTCTCTTAAAATTTCACAAATTTTAATTTTGCATTGAATAACCTTATATTGACAATGTATATACATATTAAAATTCTAATTACTTATGTTTTATATTAAAGACAATACAATAGTAAAAATTCTTTAATGCATTGAATAACCTTATATTGACAATGTATATATAAATCAAAATTCTAATTACTTATGTTTTGTATTAAAGACAATACAATAGCAAAAATTCTAATTTAAGTTTAATGATTTAAGCCAGTATGTCTAGTTTCTTGTTCTGACATTCTACAATGTTTTAATAAAGGAGCATTTTAGGTGTTCAGAATATAGTAAGAAATATCAAGTATGTTTTGATTCAACAATTATATTTCAATTTAAGAGGATATCATGTTACCAAGAGATATGTTATGTAAGTACATCAGTATATTACAAATAAAAAATATTTCTCATATTAACTGATCATATAAGCAACTAAAAGATTCATTAATTTAAACAAATGTTATTTTTCAGCAATTGTCTGGCCAGATAACAGGAAAATCCAATATTTAGGAAAAAATTTATTTAAGCATTTAATATGTACAATAAACTGGAATATGCATAAGAGTTAGGTAGAAACAAAATAGAAAGATAAAAAATGAGCAAAAATGCTTTAAGTAGCATCAAACAACACAGAAAAAGATCATTATAAATATGTACAATTCTATAAAAATTTCCCCTTTTTATGAACTAAATAGAAATTTTAAAACATGAAAAAAATTGTTAAATGCATTACAAAGAATCAAAAGTAATTTTTGTCAATATTTAACACATATAATATCCAGAACATATATAATTAGAGAATATGCAATATATATTTTCTCACACATAGAATATGGCATTTGTTAAAACTTAAAGATACAACATTAAAAAATTTCAAACATTTTAGATTAATTTTCACTATAGTGAAGCCTCCCTTAATGAGCATTTCTCGTAATGAGGAAAATACTCCTAAATAGAGGGTAAAAATGACTTTCTGAACCACTTATTTCCACAGGAAATGAAGTGAAGGGAAGTCCCAGTTTGACATTAGCCTTTGTTGAACTAGCATCTCAGTGTTACTTGTGATCACAAATTTTTCCAAACTTTTAATCAGATATATTATTTGTGTATAAAGTTCCACCCCTGCAAAAATGTCCCTAAAGGAACAGTTGTATGAAGATATTCATAAGAGAAGAAAAATAACCATAGAAAAGAAATGCAAAATTATTCAAAAGCAAGAACGAGGTGCTAGCATAGCTTATCTAGCACATATTGAATCAGTCTATACCATTGATTCGCAATATCCCCCAGAACAAGAATATGATTAAAGAGATAGATGCTTCAAAGGGAGTGACAAGTATATTTCCACAAAGGTTAATTACCATATGGATCTATACAAAGCAACTGTTCATGAAAACATCATTTGTGATAAGGTGAAAGTGATTTTTTTTCTCCTTCTGCAGATTAAATTTGCTTTCTAGGTAGGTTCATTCCACAATATAATAATAATAAGATGATTCACATGCCTTAACAATGTGCATATAATTTTCTTTAAATAAATGTAACAAAATTTCTTGTTTTTTTTCCTAGTATAGAATGCATTATCACATTTTATATATAGTACAATTCTGCATTGAACAATAATCGCTAAGCAAAGTTCCACTGTATGTCTTTAAGTTAACTAAACAATGTATACTACTAACTTCTCTAGAAATTATTTTTGCAGTAACTACATCACAAGTATCAGATAAAGCAATAAGATCTCCAAAAGATGACATCCTATCAGCACCTATAAGTAACAAAAAACTTTTAAAATACAACTCTTGAAAGTTTTTGATATAATTTTAACAGAACAAAAAAAATTTTTAATATAAATGATTGTCCTATATACACTTAAAAACACTTCAGTGATATGCTATGGTAAAAATAAAAATTGCAAAAGCCCCCGCAAATAATACAATTTTTTTCTCTACAGTAAGAACATGTTAACTATTTGCAGAGCAGGGTGTTAGTTGCTCGAAATATGTAGAAACATGTTCTTTGATATAATGTATAATTAATAATAATAAACATATATTTGATTTTTTGCTCAAAGAGAAATTTGTTTAATCACCTAAATTACAAACAGGAAAATCATCCAGTAAATTTCATTTTGTCAGTGAAAAATGATAAGACTTTTATGAATGAAATAAAAATATATTTCTCAAGCAAATTACTTTTTTCTTAACAAAAAAATTTAAAATACTGTAAAAAAACCATTTTCCACAATCCAATAATAACCACAATAAGAAACTTGTTACGGTCACTTAGTGCTTTAAAAAGTAATAAACTAAAAAAAAAATTATGGTTAACAGTATTTATCTAGGAAGTTTTATTTTTTTTAAAATGTTCGCCCCCCGCGCGCCCCATTCAAATGGGTAAAAAAATATGTAGTTCAAATTTTAATTTAAAGCATATATAAAATTTGATATTCAAGATTCTGTTTATGAGGCCAACACATTAATCACAGTTTAGAAGTTATGCCACAACAACAATTACAATCAAATTATCAATAGAGTGACAGTCTTTGAGAGTACTTCACTATCAAAGACTGTCACTCACATTAATGAAAAAAATATATCGATCATGGGAGAGGATTAAACTAACATATTAAATTGTGCCATAGCACATCTGAATTGATATGAAGATATTTCTGGTAAAATAAAATGGTACGAACCAAAAAAGCACACAAACAATAAAACTGTTGTAAAAAGAATTTAACAAGCATAAAGAATTAAAATTTTGCAAAAAAAATTACTAATTAAATCACAATCACACTTTTTCAAATACAAGAAATAAAACAATTAATTTCAACAAGATCCAATGAAAAAAAAATTCAAATGAAATAAATATTTATATTCAAAGCTACTATTTTTAATGACAAAAATATATATTAATATTCTCAAAAGAGTAGATAATCACAAGACAAAGATGCTAAAATAATGATTATAACCAATCACCTCTTGCTCTAGCATAAGCAGTGGCCAATGGAGTCAGAATTTCATACAAGTCATCAACCATGCATACTTTAGATTCTTCAAATGTCAATGGCACAGCAACAGCTGCACCTGCTGGACTGACATGCTTGAAGGATGCTGCAGCAGGAATGCCTAGACTTTGTTTCAATTCAGAAACCAGTTGCCATGCATTGAGGGCATCACAAAAGTTTATGAAGCCTGGTGATCCATTCATAACTTTGAAAGGTAGTTTGTCTCCAGTTGTATAAATCTGAGCTGGTTTTTGATGAGGGTTCATTCCATATCTAAGAGGCATGTGTGCAATTCCTTGACTGAATTCACTTCGGAAATAATTAGAAATTGCAGTGTCATATTCAGCTGTGTGATTAAAAGCCTGTTAAAAATTCAAAAAAAAAAAAAAAAAAAAACATTCAATTAATTAGAATAATTTTACTAAAGATTCTTAGAATATTTTTAAAACCTAATTGCTTACTTTTAATGCTAATTTTCTCCTTAATGGCAAGGATTCTTCATTTAACAGAACATTAAAAGAGCCATCACCATTTTTCTCTAAGACATCAGTAACTCTGGAAATACAAACAAGATTATTTTAAAAGTTTTGTTTTATTTGAAACACACTGAGAAATTAAAAGAACTTGTTGAAGAAGTATTTCTTTTTCTTTAGAAATTGTTTCAATGTAGTAATATTCTTTCTTATACATATACCCATTCAATTTTGAACACAAACCTTCTGTTAGTGGTTGATTAAACTCAATTTAAGGAATTTTGCACAAATACCAATATGAGACTTTTACTATTTCTAAAGCTCTTGTTCCTTTTCATATATATATATAACACATGGATCAATAAGTCCCGAAACTAACATTGAAAACAACATTTTTTTTTATTCATCAACATAATCACCTTTTAGGGTGATACAATCGTTCCAACGCTTTTCCAATTTTTCAATACCATGTTTATAAAAAAAATTATCTTTCGCTTCAAAATAAGCTTCAGTTTCAGCGATGACCTCCTCATTTGAGCCAAATCTTTTTCCCTGGAGCATTTTTTTAAGATCAGCAAAGAGCCAGTAGTCACTGGCGGGCTAAATCTGGCGAGTATGGGGGGTGGGGAAGCAGATCAAAGCCCAATTCGTTCAATTTTGCCATTGTTTTCATCGACTTGTGACAGGGTGCATTGTCTTGGTGAAAAAGGATTTTTTTTCTCTGCATGTGCGGTCGTTTTTTTGCGATTTCCTCCTTCAAACGCACCAGCAAGTCAATATAATAATCACTGTTGATCGATTTACCTTTTTCGAGGTAGTCAATGAAAATCACGCCATGCGTATCCCAAAAAATTGACGCCATGACTTTGCCAGCTGACTGCTGCGTTTTCGGACGGCTTTCGCCAGCTGTGCGCCACTCAGATGACTGCCGCTTCGACTCTGGAGTGTAGTAATGTATCCATGTTTCGTCCATGGTCATGTAACGACGCAAGAAATCTTTTTTGTTGCTAGTAAATAGCGATAAACAGCTTTCTGAATCATCGACTCGTTGCTGTTTTTGTTCCATCGAAAGCAATCGCGGCACCCACTTGGAAAAAAACCTTTTTCACTTCACTTCAAAAAACCTTTTTCAGTAAATACACTTCCATATGATATCTGTGTCATCTCAGCAATCTCACGGAGCTTCACTTTACGATCTTTCATTATAATTTTTGTCACTTCACTCACATTTTCCGGTGTAACGGCTTCCACAGGTCTACCCGAGCGTTCCGCGTCATTTGTGTTGGTACGACCACGTTTAAACTCGGCAAACCACCGACAAATCGTTGCTTTTGATGGACAAGAGTCCGGGTAACATTTTTCAATCCATTGTTTCGCTTGCACGGTGTTTTTACCCATTAAAAAACAATGTTTTATCAGAACACGAAACTCGGTTTTTTCCATTTTTTAAACAAACAACAAAACGACTTTACTCCAACCTCGATAACTCAGCTGTTTCTGGTCCCATCGACTTAAAATTTTGACACGTTTCAAGCAAAGGTTAGTACTCTAGAAAGACTTGGTTACTGGTTTACTACGAGCGCCATCTCTGGGTTAGTCTCGGAACTTATTGATCCATGTGTAATATATATATATTTTATGTTAAGAATTCTAAATAGTGTTGATAAAGTAAGTGACGCCTTATAGTAATATCTACTGATGTAAGTGTGTAAATTACTTTGACAGTCAAAGCATTTATTGTATTTTTGTCAATTTTGCATTGGCTTTGCTGGTTGAATGGGATAATTATATTGCTGCCTGCAGGTATATGGACATGGAAATTATTTAGAAAGACAATTTAAAAGTTATTGTTGAAATTATTATTATGTAATTAACAGGGTTTTTTTATGTTTTCAAGAGGGTTGCACATTTAAGGCGTGATTTTATTTATAAAAAACATGTTGGGGAATCACGTCGATTGCTGCTTTTTTTATCCTTCTATATCCTATGGCTGCCTCTTTGTGAAAAAAAACTGCAGTTTAAATATTAAGTATATTTTCAAATTATTCGTGTTTAAACACTATTTATATAAGAGGTCAATTGAAAAGTCCCCGGCCCACCATAGTAAAACACATTTTTTTGGCAAAATTATTTTTTTTATTCAACATAATTCCCTTCAAGGGTGATACACTGATTATAGCAACCCTCCAACTGTTCGATACCATTTTTGAAGAACGATTTGTCCTTTGCTTCAAAATAGGCCTCAGTTTTGGCGATCCCCTCTTCATTCGACGAAAATTTCTTCCCAGGAAATAGTCACTGGGGGTCGTATTTGGAGAATACAGTGGATGAGGAGGCAATTCGAAGCTCAATGCATGGATTTTTGCCATCGTTTTCACTGACTTGTGACACGGTGCATTGTCTTGGTGAAGCAGCACTTTCTTTTTCTTCAAATGCGTCCGCTTTTCGGCGATTTCGTCCTTCAAACGGTCCAATAACGCTATGTAATAGTCGCTGTTGATGGTCCTTCCTTTTTCAAGGTAGTCAATGAAAATTATTCCATGCGCATCCCAAAATACAGACGCCATAACCTTGCCAGCCGACTGTTGCGTTTTCCCACGCTTTGGAGCGAGCTCATCGTGTGCAGTCCACTCGGATGACTGTCGATTGGACTTCGGAGTGAAAGGATGGAGCCATGTTTCATCCATTGTCACATATCGACGCAAAAACTCGGCTTTATTGCGCTTGATCCTCTTCAAACACTGCTCCGAATCATCAACTCGTTGTTGTTTTTGGTCAAAAGTGAGCTCGCGCGGCACCTACTTTGCACAGAGCTTTCTCATACCCAAATATTCGCGAATGATATGATGTACACGTTTAGTTGATATCTTTAGAGTGTCTGCTATTTCATTCAATTTCAATTTACAGTCATTCAAAATCATTTTGTGGATTTTTTTAATGTTTTCGTCGGTAACAACTTCTTTTGGGCGTCCACCGACTTTGGTGCTCATTTCACCACGTCTAAACTTAGCATACCAATCCTTGATGGTTGATTTTCCTGGAGCAGTGTCCGGAAACTCGGCATCAAGCCAAGTCTTTGCTTCAACTGTATTTTTTCCCTTCAAAAAGCAATAGTTTATCAACACGCGAAATTCCTTTTTATCCATTTTTTTCACAACAAAAGTTGCTTCATTCAAAATGCTATAATTCACAAACTAATGATCCGACAACTGTCAAATTTATACACGCATCTTTTGAGGGTTAGGGCTAACTAAAAAACATATGGATTTAATTCTAGTAACGCCATCTATGTGTCAGGCCGGGGCCTTTTCAATTGACCTGTTACACTCATTGCCATAAAAATTTGCACACCAAGTAAGAATAAATCAAAATTTTACACATCACGGGGATGTGTTATATATATATACATATATATAAAATTAATTAATTAGGCCAATCCTAACTAAAACTATTGTTTTGATGAAATTAACTAGATAGCACAACATATATGCAGAGAAACTTATTTATTTACTCTGGCATTTAAACAAAGTTTAGAAATAATTCAAATTTGATAAGCCTTTTTACACTAAAATAAAATAAATTTTTTCACATTAAAAAAGTTCCAATTTTTTCCAGTGTCAGGTGAGTGGGACTGAAGCCAATCATTTTATCCACACAATTTCTCATAGCATGATTTGAAACATTTTTGCTTTCTTTTTCAACTCTGTACTAGAGAATTTCTTACTGGGCAGCAAGGTGAATCAAACAGGATGGACATTTACAACTTTTATGATTTATTGTTTAACCTTTGTTAATATATATGATACATATATATTAACAAAGGTGCACAATATATACACAAGGTGCAACCAATCAGTGTGCTGGAATAATCACAGTTGAAAGAAATACAGTTGCACCAATTACTCTAAGGTTTCATAATTCAAAGTCTATCAAAAAAATACAACTCCATTTGTGTCATCTGATGACAAATAAAGAGAGCAGTGATGTTATTATGTTTCCTTTTTGATTCTTTTGTGGACATGATAGCCTAGTAGTCATAGTTACAGGATCTCGGCCAGCAATTTTCATTGAGTTGTGGGTTTGATGCCACTAAAGACCAACTATATAGCTGGGGCTGATGCACGTTAAATCCGTCGAGGTTCAAAGTCTCACATTGGCATGATGTAGAAGTTAGAGGAAGGAGGTGCTTGATGTTATCGCCAGTCACTAGATCAAGGTGCAAAATTACAATGTCCATTGATAATAGTCCTTATGTTGCTTCTAGTGTGAGGTTAATACAACCAATCAATCATTTGATTATTGTAGAAATGCAGTGTGGAAGTTATCAGAGGGAGGTGCCAACTCAGGTGTGGTCCTCGTGATTAACCGAGGTTCAAAATTATGAGGCCTGTCACCAATAGCCCTTGTATTGCTTCTAGTACGATATTAATAAAACCAATCAGTTAATCATTTGATTATTGTAGAAACTCAGAGGATAGTATTTTTAACTCTACATCATTACTTAGTACAGAGAAAGAAGAGGACTGAATTCTTTCAACTACCCTTGCCTTATCTGCACAAGAAAGGAAATTCAGATTTTTAAATATTGCAAATAGCTTATCCATCTTTATTGGGAACCAGGCAGGGTCAATCTTTTTTAGGTAGTTTTCTATGATTTTTTTTTTTTTTTGACAATACAACTGAATTTCTCCATGTCATTTAAAACATTTATCCATTACATGTTAGACAAGCAATGCAAAAAGAACACTAAAATAGATGCTCTGATAACCATAGCCACAAACACATGTTGTTACACAGTAGGAATGGCAGTAAGTAAATCACAAAGTTCAAGTGACAAGCAGGACTAGCCTGACTTTAAGATACACAGTTAATTGGATCACTATAGAAAATTACTGTATATAGCATCTTTTTTTGCATTGCATATTATGTGATTGCACAGACATCCACCTTTTGGAAAAATATGTAAAAGCAAATAACTGGAAATATCTGTGCAATTGAAAACAATTTTAAAAAAATAAAAACAGTTTACATAAGAAAATATAAGCTTTTAAAGATTTAAAAGCAAATTCTGCCCCCCCCCACCCTGTAGAAACTAGGTACGAACTTCTAGCAGTTGGCAAATATGAATATTAAAAATTAAATTTCTAAAATTAGGAATTAATTTAGAACATTTTTATTTCTATGAATTGTTGAAACTTGAAAATGGAAAAATATTTTAGAATATGGTGGGAAAAATTTAAAACCAGGAATTTTTAGTATATTTGAATCATAATTATCACTTAAAATATCTGGATAGTTATTGCGATACGACAGTAACTAATTTTATCAGAACAAGAGAATTTATAAATAAATTTCTAAAAAATAAACACAATATAATGGAAGACAAATTTATAGAACCTTTTATATATAACGTATTAATCAAAATTATTCTCCAATTTTCTTTGTCGTAATGATTTTTAAACTATATATAATGCTGATTAAATAACTATCACACACACATATATATATATCTTGAGGATTTAGCCTCCTAAAATAAATAAGACATATATCAAATATATATATATATATATATATATATGAAATCAACAAAAATAACATATTTTATAAAATGCAACTATTTTTATAAAAAACAAAAATACAAGAAAAAATTATAGCAAGAAATAACTTACAAAGTATAATCTGAAGGATCACAGATGATAAGAACACGATCATGATTTTTAGCAGCAGCTCGTAGAAGTGTCACTCCACCTTAAAGAAATTACTGTTATTCTTGCAATGAAGTAAATTTATTAAAGTTCACCAATAAAATAAAAATTACTTACCAATATCAATATTTTCAACAGCATCAGCAACAGTGACATTTGATTTTGATACCGTTTGAACAAAGGGATACAAATTGCAGACAACAACACTATGAACAATATAAGTCATAAAGATCAAGTCACTCAAAAGGAAATATATAAAATATTATACACAATTTTAAAAAGATATATAATGTAAAAAAAAAACAAAGAGAGGGGTAATGTTGAAATTTGAATTTTGATACAAAATAAAACAATACAAAAGATTTCATAATTCAATCATACAATTAATATATATATTTGATAAAGCAATAAAATCTTATTATATCATTTTGTATAATGTAATGTTTGGGAATTCAGATTTTGTGTCTAGAACATGTGCTTATTATGAGTATGATTGAAATGTCCAATTTTATAGGACTGCAAAATCAGAGATTCTTATTTCAGTCAAAATTTCACTCAAAAGATCATTTTTTTCTTTCTTGCTTATATCTAAATTTTTTTTTTTACTGTTTTTGAATTTAGATTTATTATAATAGATATGGCTACAGCAAGTCAGCCAGATAAGGCAAGTCCTTTTCAAGTAATTTCAGGCAATTGTTTCAAGGTTACTTGATTAGGCTTAATAGGCCTATTAATAACAAACAAATTTCAGATTTTATCAGTGAGCTTGACGAAAATCCACCATTGTTGCTTCAAGGATTCTACTTCATGCAGATTACTTTATTCTTTTGCTTAGTACTGTTCATACAGGAGTGAGTAACAGTTAAGGTGAATAGCACAAGATTCAAATGCATCTATGCTGAACCAAACAAGGGGTAACTGTGTTCTAGACATTAAAAAAATGGGGATAGGGGAGGTTAATGAGAAGAAGGGTGGAAAATAGAGAAGGATTGGTATAGTATCCCAGGAGAGTATCCCCATGTTAAAAGATAGTAAGTTCCATAAGAAAGAGAGAAAAAAAATCATTAGGGAACCACAGGATGATTTCCGCAGTTACCTGAAGAAGGTAAGATCCCAAGGGGATTCGTACAGAAGAGAGTTTTTCTGAAGATTAATAGAATTATGTCACAAGGAATACAACTACATAATTTTTATTGATGAAAGTTAAGAGATATTGAGGGGGGGAGAGAGAAAATAAGAACAATCTATTTCTCCATGCGAAATAATGACCGAAAAGTAAAGATTATCATTCTTTCAACAGTTGATGATTCATTTCCCCAAAAAAACTAACTCACTTGAAACCTTGATGCCTATTTCAGTTGTTGAAGACACACTTCAGACCAGGTTGGGTGACCTGATATCAGCTGTTGAAGAAATGGTGGAAGAAATACATAATGAAGGTCTTACTATTGCAAAAAGAACAGAAAAATTCCACTAAATGCCATTGATCAGACTCAAAATGCAGCAAAACTTCTGCAATTTTTTTTTCCAAAGTTGACAGCATAAAAACTATGGGCCATAAAGTCAATGGTAAATTGATATTTCCACCATGTATAACAATTTGCATAAAACTCCAAGACTATATCACTGTACATAAATTGAAAGTTTATTCCTATGTTATCTAAAGGATAAGCAGCTCATATTGTTATTAGAGGGCTTCTCACAAATTTCAAAATCAAAGATTCCTAATGTGGTTAAAGAATTATTTATACAGTTATGGCTGTTACGTCTAAAACACATCTCTCTTATTCCTAACTCAACCAAAAATCTCTGCCATGATGGACATATACCACATCAATGCAATTAGTTACTTCTGAATTAGAATAAAGGCTCAGAAACCAGCACAATGTCCTTTCTTTTAATTCCAAAGGTATCAAGGATAAACTTGAAACTCATACATGTTACTGAAGAGATAGCTGTAAAAATTCAATAAATAGAAACTCCACGATTCAAAAAAGGAAGAGGCATCATACAAAATTACTTCAACAATAAAAGGATTTTAAAAGAGAGAAAAAAAAAAAAAAAAAAACTAAACACTTTATTTACAACACACAAATAGAAAATATAAACAAAAGCATTCATGAATACATTTATGAACTCTACAAGAGACATTAGATTATACACTTTTTCCAAGGGAGGGAAAAAAAGGATATAGCATAGAAATCAACTCAAAAATACAAGAAAAAAATGGAGATAACAGGGCTTTCACATTAGATTGCTATAAATACATATCTTTAATTAAAAAAAAATATTGCTACACAGAAAAGAAAAAATTACCTCACAAAATCATAACCTCGCTTCTTCATGTCATTCCGATCATGTTCAGATTTGGTTGACAAAATACCTAAGTAAATAGTTATTTTTGAATAATATGTATAAAAAATCAAAAACATTAAAATATTTATCTGTATAGACCTATTTCAAAGGATAGCATAAAAAAAAGGGGGGGAAACAATCTGGTCTCAATATATGATGCAAACCGCTCATATTACAAAATTTAAATTGATGTTCTCTCTCTCTTTTTGGCAATCATTCTTCATAAAATTGAGGTTCTGCCTCTATTTCATTTTATTTACTTAAGTTTTTATCAAACTAGTAAAAAAATTTCCTTTTTTATCATACAAAATGACGCATCATACTAAAGCAAAATAATCAAAAGTTAAAATAGGGTTAAACTACGTATAAGGTAAAAGACATCTTTAAATTCTAGTAATTTTTCAAACTCTTAACTCATTATAAAAAGTAATGATACATATATAAGATTCCATTGACCATTTTCACCAAGCAAAAAAATGTACTTAAATGATGCAATATTCCTCCAATAATCAAAAATGTGAAATCAAACACTGTTTTTCCTATTTTGCTCTTCTGCTTGCTGCCATAAAAGGCATGATACCAAGTATGTGGTTTAATGTACACTTGTTTCGCCATTATTTTAAACACGAGTTTAATCTGTTATTTTTACTAACTATATTTTCAACTTATATTTTGGAAAAAATGGTAAACATTTGGGAGCTGCATACTACAAAACAGAAAGCAGAGGAGTGCTTTCAAAGGTACAGAATTCTGGCTTAAAAAAGACCATTAACATACACAAAAATTAATTATACTTGAAAATGAACAAGCAATGGCATTGTAACATTAAAGATTGTGTCAAAAGAGTATCCATACAAAAAGAACATGATTTGAGGATTGAACTATTCCATTTCTGACAGCATTCAGATTTTAACAGTTGATGTAGGAAATTAACTACTGTTAAATGAAGGAATGAACAATTAATTACCCAAGCGAGGCATGCTAGCACAGTCTTTTGTCAAAGAAAAAATTTAGGAAGAATAACCATATATTAGAGATCAATGAAGCTATTTATAAAATTAAAAAGCAAGTATGAAGAATACTTTCTGAGCAATGAATGTTTGAAGATATTTGAAAGGAGAACAAGTATTTAACTGCAAAAATTTCTGATAGATGCCAACAACACTTTTTCAAACAATAGAAGAAAATATTAAAGAAGAGTATAACCACTTTTTCAAACTGGAGAAAACATGTAAAACAAAAAACAAAAAGCTGTAAAATTTGAATATTACAAAGTTAATCAATGTTACACCATTGTTGATCAAAAGATTGGTGTGCACGCAAAAAAAGTTAGGTAATAGTGATTTATTAATAATTTTAGAATTATTTATAGATCAATTTATGTGACATAAGATTCACAATGAAGCAGACCATTCGATAGCTTGAAATGAATTATTTAACTTTTGCCACCAATATAATTGGTGCAAGATTGGCTGAGATTTTGCACCAATTTTCTTGATTAACAGGAATTTACACAACATTAATATAATAATAAAATGAAAAGAAGCAATAGTTATGAACTCTTTTAGGTTAAGAAAAAACATGCACTGAAGGTGATCATTTGATGACATTGCAAATACAATTACGATGCACTGCCAATGTCAACCCAAGTGGGGGAAATGCAACTAATTGGCAGATAAAATGTAATAGTTTGTGTTTTATAATTTATTTGTTTTTTGAAATATCAAATCAGACAGTAAATTAGCATAGTTAGTTTTAACATATTTTTCAGATTCCCCCCCCTTTTTAACACACAATTTCGAAGACTGCTTTTCATACAATTACTTTTCTTTTAAATCTTTCATATTTTTTTAAATATTATAATACTTAGACTACCATTTTAATTCATACAAATAATTTTGTCATTTTCTTTTATAGCATTTTATACAGCTTTCCATATATAGAGTTTTTATAATTCAATTTAATTGCATCTTCTTTGCATGTACAACAAGGAAAAATCATAAGAAATAATTCCAACTTATTATGTTACATTCTAAAAAATTACTGTAACCTAATTGAATTGTATACTATATTACATTTAATAATTGACCTAATTAATATATTTGAACAACATTTCAAATTTTAATATCTAGATCCACTACAGTCAGGAAAGTTTTTATCAAAATTTTTATTCCCAACAAATCCAGAACACAAAAATCGCTTCCATTTCTATGCCCGATTGTACTTAACGCAATAATTCAGAATATGGAAAAAAGAATTTTTTATTTCATTTGACTATTATTTTCAGTGAATAAATGCAGACATGCAATCTATATTTCAAACTAAGAAAAATGAAACTGTCAAATTTATTTTAATTGTCTTCAAATCCAATTTGATTTTCATGAAAGTTACTATAACATTATAAGCACCAAACAAACATTAAGAATTTTTAAAACTCTTACCTGCATGAACTGCAGGATGTAAAGTCTTTACTCTTCCACCAAGCATTTCTGGAGCTCCAGTAAGTTCAGATACATCTCTAATAAAAAGTTAATTAAAAGTAAATTGAATATAAGAATACATGTACACTAAGAATTAAATGTTTTATTTAAAAAGTTTTTTAATGTAAAAAAATATGTAATTTGGGAAGAAAAAAAAAACTTATTTTAATACCTGATTTGTAAACCAACATCTCTTAAGATTTTTGCAGTTCCACCTGATGCAACTAAATTCAAACCAGCAGATGCCAATTTTTTAGCAAAAGGAATGAGCCCAGTCTTATCAGACACACTCAGAATAGCTACAAAATAAAATAAATAAAAATATCTCTAACTTATTATTAATTACACAAATGCATTTTTAATAGAAAAAAATCAGGTGAAAATATGAAATTATGCAAAAATTTGCTAAAAAATTATAATATTTGACACGTTTTCGATAAAAAACCAACAAGGCAATGGACTTTATAACATATGCTTTTCCTTTTTATATATCTAACAGTATTAGATTTAATATAACTTTGTTTCAAATTAATTTATTAGTGAGTACAATTAAAAATTATCTTTCAGAATTATTAATACTTCTTTTCCAAATTATATATATCAAAATTTTTGTTTGCCACTTCTGTTTTATATTGGAGAATAATATGGGAATTATGAAAGTGGAATTGATATGGTAATCATTTGGTACACATAATAATCACTTTCAAGCATTTGATTAAAGGCTTCATATACGTCTTAACCATAAACCCAAATTGATTTTTACAACCCAAAATTTTAATACATCTGAGTATCACCAGGCAATTAATTCAGTCGTTCAAATAACAGTTATATAAAACACAATTTATTTTAAAATAAAATAATTACATAATTCTAATAATAAAACATTTAACATGAATTGATAATTTAAAATTTAACATTGATAGAGCTTTAATATCTAAATTTGGAATTTTCAATGATAAAATGAAACTACTTCATTAATAATTATATTTTATATATGTAGGCTCAAATTTTCATAGACCTTTCAATGATGAAAGAAAAAAGCCTTAGTTTCTCCAAGATTTCAAAAATTTCTGATCTTAAAATATCTATAATTCTAAAATACACCCAACTCTTTTTTTTTTTACACAATTTTGAAATAACATGGTTCACCAATTTACTTTTTTAAACGAATTTTTTGTTCTAACACAAATCCCAAAAATATTTTTTTTTCTAATTTTGACAGTGTAATCAGAAGACAGTTGGTTTATGCCCACACCTGTGTGAGTGACTTAGTCTATTTCATGGTTTGTTTACTTTGTATTCTGGAGCTACGGGGAATACCTAAATTTTATAACCACTTTTTTTCTTCATTTCATTGTACTTCAACTTGAGCACAGCATTTCATTCTTCAGCCTTAAATGCTTGTTGGAAAAAAAGCTTGCCAGCATGCATCAAAAGTGGAAGTTCTGTAATGGAAAAATCAGCTGTGTGTTCCGAAATTATAACTATCAAATGCAATTGGAGGCAAAGGTTTTAACAACATGCAAACACTGACATCGAAGAATTGAGGCTAGAAAGCCCTTTGGGTGAGGACAATTTGATCGAATTTGTGACAGTTTATGATAAAGAAGTCCATAAAGGCAAAGTCAAAGGTGAAATTCAACCATTAACAGCTGTTTTAATTTGCGATGGCTTGAAATTTGCAACGAGCATTGAACATTTTCTTTCTCATGATCCTGACATAGAGCGTGCATTGAAATTTCAACATAATTTTAAGTTTTGTGTAACAGGATATCAAAAATTATTGAAGCAACTTGAGAAACCAGAAAAGCAGCTGCTAATAACAGACCAACAGAGGCCATTAATAACAAATGAAATTCTTCATTTGAATCAAAGCTGACAGTTGTGCTATAGATGTCTGATACATCTACTGATGATAGCATTTTTGATCCAGTTTGCAATAAACATGCAAGCTTGTTATCAAATAGCGATGAATAGATGTTAGTTAGTCCTAATCCTTAGTTAGAATATATGTTAATTTTAGTCCTAATTTCAATTTGAATTTTTATATGTTGTACCTATTGACTGAATTTTCACTGTACATAATTTTTTTTTTAATAAATAATGAATTGTTCTTGTTTTTCAAATATGTAATATGGATTTCATTATAACTTTTTTTGCATGGTTTTATGCAAAAATATTTAGAGTTTTCATCTAACATGATTTTTTAAAGTTGTGGAACATATATCCTCAAATTTACCATATGTTGCATGTTTTTTTTTTTTTGCATGGTTTTCTAAGGAACGTATCTACCAAGTAAAAAAATAATTGGGTGTATTTTAATCATCTAAGTTCCATAACTTTTTAACACTTCGTTGTCTAAGTTGAAGTATCACTCAGCTGCTGATTTTAATGAAGCGAATTAGGTCCAAGTATCTGTTGAGGTCAACTTTAAACTCCTTCCTATGGGTTAAATTTATTTTCCATTCCTTTAGAAATAAACTACAAGACTTTTGATTATATACATATATATCAGAAACGTGTTTTTTTTTTCAGAAAAGAGTTAGATTCGAAACAATTGATTGGTTTAATGAGATATAGAGCAATGAGGGCTATTATCCCTTTAAATATTCTTTTAATTCAATAGGTATTAAAATATTTTATCTCCTGCCAGAATTTTCTTAGTACTTGTTTATTAGTTACTGTTTTTTCCAAAAGTTCTTTGAAAGTAATACTATGCCATGAATCTATCTTGAGCATTTTCCAAAGGTGATTTCTATGGGATACATAATAAATACAAGTCAAAAAAATATGTTCCAAGTCCATACAGTTGCCGATGCACTTTGCATTGTCATTTAAATTGAATTTGTGCAAAAGCCCAGTAGTTATGATCATTTTGCTTATGATTCAAGTAATCAGTATTTCCTACCTTTAGTTTTTTCTTCAAGAGTGAAAGCTATATTTCGATGTTCAGCATTCATATTTTACAAACAAAATTGCTAAACAATGCTATTTATAAATAAAAGGTACTTCTACATAATTGTGCAATGTTTGGATAAGTTTTTGTTCAGATTTAAAAAGAAATTTCATGCAAATATTTTTAAAAACATCAAAAGTATCATAAATCCTCAGCCTTAAGGGTTGCACTAGAACAAAATAGCTGAAACCAGAAAGCATTTATAACTCCCATGTTAAAGTAAAAAATTTCTTTACTTTAAAAATACAAAAATATAATATAACCCCACTGAGCAATAAGCCAATTTTGAACTGATTTTTTTTTCTCATTAAAACATTATAAATTAATAGATTCCCTTTCATTAAAAAAAACTTCATAGACACTAGAGAGAAGCTAATATAGAGCTTATGTTAGGCATATTTTGCACACGAGCCAATCCATGTCAGCACTTAAAAAACCAAAAGAGAGAATCTTAGACATCTTTCTAGCCATATCACAAATTCCTAATCTTTTATTTTTCAAATGTTAAAATTCAATACAGTTTTAAAATTCGATCACATTTTCAAGAAGAAAATGTATTATGCAACTTTTTTAAAAATATTAATTATGACCCCAATAGTGGAACAGTTTCTCATACTTAAATCATTGCAAGTCTTAAATGTAAAATTTGAAAAAAACCTTAATTTTAAAAAAAAATGAATGAAATGGGAGTGGAGTGAACACATGAATTTAAGAAATAACAATCTCTTACTTAAAGAATAAAAAATTTTGCAAATAAATTACCAAAATGGCCGAGTTATTTTGTAATTCCTGATTAACAACAAGTAATAAGGGACACAGAGAATCAGACGAGATAAAAAAAATAATAAATAGGACAAGATATCTACCAAAACCTTTCTAGAAAAAAAGGTATCAAAATTAATTTTAGTGAATCATTAAAAGTTTACTTTACAGCTATTATTTTCAATACCTTAAATATCATCAAGATAGTTAAAATCGTTATTTTTCAATATTTTATTTTAAAAAGTTCAGTGGTTAACAATTTACATAACAATGATGCAAATAAAACATTTTTCTTAACTGTGTCATGAAGTAATACCATATTTTGAAAAATTTATTGATAAAATTACAACCTAAGTAAGAAGCAATTCCAAATTAAAACTTATTGGAAATCATGAAATTCAGTTTTTAGAAAACTTTCAATACTCAGTCTATATTTCCAACAGTTAAGTCTGATGCAATTATTTATCAAATTAACATTACACTAGATCTACATAAGAGTCTACTGGCTGACAATGGATTTCTGAAAACTGAGCTATGATCAAATTATGAGGACAAGAATAACAGAAATTTCTGGCACAAAATGAAAATTTAATCGAAAAATTGTACAAGTCCCTAATATCTATGAAGTTTTCATATCTAAGCCTGTTTAACTAAAAACATTTTACGACCTGAGAATGCTATCTTACTAACAAACATATATTACAGAAACAATTCTACTTTTGATTCTATAATTCATACCTCAATTTGACTTTTGCAAAAAGTTTTTACAGATCAATTCAAAATAACATTTAAAAAGAAAAGATAGCAATATGTATCAGTGGAGTATGATCAAAATTCCTTAACAAAATTGTCCTTATAATGAGCATGAAATTATGATTTTTAAAAAATTTCCACACAGCAATCAAATAAAATTAATTATCAATCTGTATATTTAATATAATTCCCATTTCATTATAATATATTCTTACCAATATGATTTGAAGTAGCCATGATTTTCGTGTTTCTGTGCCGGATTCTCTTTGAGAAGTAAAATATTATCAAAAATATTTCAAGAAGTCTTGGCAGTACACAAGATAAGGTAGTTCGTATGGCCGATAACAGAAAATCTAAAGTGGCTGAATATCTCTGGTCGGTAGATAGTAAAAATTATCTCAAAAACTACTCAACGTCGTTTATCTGACCTTCATTTGACTAGTATCCCAACTCTAAGATGCAAAAGATAAATGTTATCTAATCAGACATGAATTTCCAGATTGTAAATACCGCGATGTGAGACTATTGCCATTCGGCTTTAAGAAAAACTTTTTTAAAAAAATATATATATAAATCAAAGATCTTCCACTTTGATGTCTGTATTTTCGATAAAATTCAAAATTTAATTATGAAAAATCCGCTTATAATGTAGAAGTTAGGAGATTATTATACCGACAGAGAATCAATCGTCTCTACTATGAGGCCAGGATGCAAGAAACCATTTGGGGCCCTACATTTTTCGTAAATTAAAAAAAAGTACAAACACAAGCATTTATCACTAATGCCAATAATTAAATACTTGATTATGTAGGGAATTTTTACTTAACGGGATTGAAGACTTTTTCGATGCTTGCGTTCTGGATACATGCTTAATTAAAAGGTTAAGGTTAGATGGAGATACTCGGGAGCCCCTCGAATCAAATAACAAAAAAATAAACAATCTCAAAATTAAGAATTAAGTTTGAAGGTTGTTGACATTCAAAGATCTACATTAGTTAGGTTTAATTAACTTTGCACTAGAAGCAACACAAGGGCCATTAGCGACTGACCTTGTATTTTGAACCCCAGTCCAGAGACAAGGACGATACCTGAGCTGGCACCACCTTCCTTAACTTCCACACCACGCCAACCCAGAGATCTATAATAATGAACTTTACGTCGTACTGACAATGATAGGAATATCGTTGAGTTTTCATGTGCAAGAATACATTATTTCAGTTCTTGATAATGTTACCTCCCTCCTCAATCACGGGGGCCCGGTGCATAGCGTTCATCGCCTCCCCCAGGTGGTCGCCCCTGATGCCGATTCACATAATGTAAACAATATACACAAATCCCATTTCTATTCAAACGACATAATATAAATTGTGAGAATTGTGAGAAAAAAATTAAGAGAATAATAGAGACGATATTTTGCAAAATGAATCTCTTTACACATATTTATTAAATTTAACGTCTACTGAAATTGAAAAGAAAAAAAAAAAGAAGAAGAAAAAGAAAAGAAAAATCTGGGTAATAGAAAGCAGATATTAAAAGTGTTATTCCTTCTTAATAAAAAATGCCGTTGAGTAAGGGAAAGTTACATGTAAAAATTTACAATACACGTATAATTCTATTTAATGGAATTAATCGAGGAATTAAAGGTTTAGAAAAAAAAAAGTAACTTTTATGGATAATATTTATTCTGAAAACCCAAAAATTAAGAAAAAGTTAATTTTTAGATTTTTTTCCCCTCCCATTGAAATCAATTAACCAAAAGGAAATAAGATTTTAATTTTTTTATTATTCTTACACATATAAATAGATCAAAAATTAATCTTTATCGATACTATTCTCACAAACTTGAGCATAAACTATCTTCAACGTTCTAATTTCTTCAATAACCTTTAAACATTCTTTTAAAAATATTGAGAAACAGCATCCAGATGATAACATTGAGGCCTGGGATGGCATTTTACTCCTTATCAGTTCAGAGCATCAAGATAAAACTAGTATTAACGTTGGATTGAAGATAGAATTCGAAACCTATAAGAAGCAAAAAATGATTATGAAAAACAAGATGTAATTATATTCAACAAGGAACGAGAAGAAGAAAAAAGTGGTAGTTGGAAGAAAGAATGAAAAAATATAAATTATATTTATTTAATTTTTAAAAGCAGTTATATAATTTTTTACCATAAAAAGACATATTATTTTCTAAATATACATACTTTTATATATTCTTTTTCTTTTTAATTTTATTTAAGATGAAAAAAACTCCTTAGTATTAATGTGGTATAATAGGCTATGTAAAAGAATTTACTGAGCAACATAACATTAATAATATGAATTAGGTAAATTTTTAAGAGGAATATTTTGTAAGGAAATTTCCCCACTTTCGTTATATTTTTTCTGATGAGAGAAACATTTAATTTTTTCACAGCTTCATAATTACAACCGCTGCATTTAGAAAACTTTTAATATTTTGAAAGGTCTATTTTGCAAGAAATTATTCCAATTATATATATATATACAGTCGATAAAAAAATAAGTTTTTTAACATTGTCGATTTTGGATTTTTAAATCAATCAATTGCAAAATTTACAAGTTTAGATAAATAGTTCAGAATTAATTCCAAAATAGAAATTGAACACAAATATTACAATTTAAACTCCAAGGTTTGAAAAGAAATCGCCGAAGAAAGTTATCCAAAGGAGCTATGCAACTCCTTTGTGGCATTTTTTTTTTTTTTTTTTTCTTTTTTCTTTACAAAATAGATACATAAATATATAATAATGATAAAAACAAAGTAATTGCACACAATAATGACTAACACTGACTGAAGTGAAAAAAAATCATATTTTAATGGAAAAATAGGACACCAATTTCAGTCATTTGTGTTCAAAACCAAAATTTCCATCAATTTCAATAGCTTTTTTAAAACTTATTTCAATCACTGTTTGACCAGGGTCACCCTTTTTTAAGGCAGTAGTAGCCTAGTGGTCACGGTTCGCGTAGTCACTGACGGAGGTTTTCGTCGAGTCGCGGGTTCGGGTCTTGAAGCCACTAAAGACCCGCCATGTAGTGATGCATTGAAACATAAAATATGGTTGAGATTTTTATGGATTTATTGAGTTTTTAGCGCTCACATGGAAGCAACAAGATGGTTGCTGGTGATAGACCTCGTAATTGTGAATAAGGTTTTCTTTGATACCTGAGCAGGCATATCCACTCTCCTAACATTTATACCATCTTAACATGAAGTCTTATCGACTCTACAGATGTAATGTGCATCAGCCTACAAAATGTGATTAGGTTGGATGGATGTTGGAGCACATGGGTCGTGCGTCTTTTAATCTCCAGTCGAAATGCTGTTGAATGAGATGCTTTGGCCTATTACATACCCGTGAATTTTGAAAAATAATTTAAAAATTTAATAATTCGAGATAAAAACCAACGTTTTTAAAAACAACGTTTTTATATGGTGGCAAAGTTTATTACACAAATTATTGAAATATTAGTTAAAACTGGTCACAAATATCTAAATATTGCATTGTTAGGTGGGTAAGAACGGTTCCTAAAATTTCAGAACTCTAGCTTGATGGGAAGTTGGTTAAATTAACGATAGAAAATTTGATGACACACTGATACACACACAGACAGACACACACCAAGTGAAATACATAAAAACGTTAAAACTAACTAAAATTAATTAATTCATCCGGTAAATTAAATGGTTGGAATGCAGTTTAACCCAACTCACTCTTGGCGACAAGAATTATTTCGTATTTTGAAGCCAAATGTACAGCCAATTGTCCATTTACGGGACTTAACGTTCAGCCAAAAAAAAAAAAAATCGTCAAGTTTGCGCATTAATTTTACCACGCCAAGTGGCTGAAACAACCTGCATTATTAAAGAAAATATTAGTTAAAACTATGCAAATGTAACATTGCATTGTTAGGAGTAAGAACGATTCCCATAAATTTCAAGCTTAGCTTGATGGAAGTTATTAAATTAACGATCGAAAATCTTGATGACAAACACAACACACCAAGTGAAATTCAAAAGAAAACGTTTTAAAAAATTACATTGCTCATTCTTAAAAAAATTAAATTTAAAACATTTAATTTAAGAATTACTTGAAAATTGCAAGGAAAAAGAAAGAATTGCTATAGGTTGAAAATGGTTTGCATCAGAGAGAAATTTCACCGACTAGCCAGTCAGGGATCGGCTCTCGCGCTGCTGAAAGAAAGAAGAGAAAAATTTCCGAGCCGTTTGGGTCTATGGGAATCGGTAGCTTATCCCAGGCAATTCGAGGAAGATCACGGTGTGTCTTTATTAACATCAACACGGAGATCAAGATTTGACTGCAAAATGTCTTGAAAGTGGCTCGGACCATGATTACTGGGCTATGCACCGTGTATGGAATTCTCAGAGATGGTGAGCTTTGAAGAGTTTGAAATTTTATGGGTATGTTTTCTTTTCTGGAATAGAGCGAAAGCTGGTTCATGAGATTTGTGTGTGTGATTCATATAATGTATGGGGCTCTAGTAATGTATGGGTATAATTAGCTTTGTCAACTGAATCCTCTTAGCAGTTTATTTAGCTTTCATCTGGTGTGAGTGGGCTGAGGAATTAGATTCAGCTTTATGTGATTGTGATTTTCATCTCAAGTATATATTTTGCTCGGAATGTCATCATAATTATCAGCCTGTATATTTCTTCCATCAGGTAATCCTCTTCAGTGCTGGAACATCGTTTTGTAGTTGTTTAGAACAGCATTCTCTTAATATGTAGTCGTGACCCAAATGGGGTGATAATTTAATTAGAGTGTATGAATGTAACGAGAACATTAGGATTCTGTATTCTCATCGCGTTTAATACCTTAATTTCTGGAAAATTCAATTATAAAACGGTAATACTGGTTAGCGAGCTGTTAATCATATATACATATTGAAAAATAACCCTAGTACATTATTGTCGCGTTTTGCATTGTACATCAGCATATTTCAGAATCAAAATATGAACGCAAACTGTAAGTGTCATGTCCTTGCTCGCAGCACAGGCGAATAAGACTAGGCGCATGTGACTAGTGAGAACGCTTTCTAGTATAGTCAGTTGTTTCTGTTACGTCACAAGTGGGTACATCACAAGAACAATATAGTACAACTTAAGTGTTTTATCTGATTAAAAGTGATATTTATTTCAATAATTATAAAGGTGAAATTATTTTATTTATATTTCAAGATCAAAATTTTACTCAAGGATAATAAAAAATTATGAGTATTTCATTTTAATTTAACAAAATAAGTTTTATTAAAAATTTAATTAGTTGAATTTATATCATATATATATATATATATATATATATATATATATATATATACATCGATCAAAACTCCGAGTCTAAGATTGAAAACAACATTTTTTTTGCAATTTTTTTTTTTATTCATCAACATAACACCTTTTTAATCACCTTTAGATGATAACGTTCCAACACTTTTCCAAATCTTTCTCCTAAAAAAAAAAAAATTTTTCTTTTTCTCAAGAAATCTTTTTTGTTGAGTAAATAGCGATAAACAGCTTTCTGAATCATCGACTCGTTGCTGTTTTGTTCCATCGAAAGCAATCTGCACCACTTGGAAAAACCTTTTTCACTTCACTTCAAAAACCTTTTCCTGGTCCGACGTCGACTTAAATTTTGACGTTTCAAGCAAAGGTTAGTACTCTAGAAGACCTGGTTGCTGGTTTCTACGAGCGCCATCTCTGGGTTAGTCTCGAGTTATTGATCGATGTATATATATATATATATATATATATATATATATTGTACTCTTTTTATATATATATCTATATATATATATATATATATATATATATATATATATATATATATATATATATATATATATATATTGGAATACTGGAATCTATCTGTCTGTCTATCCGTCCATCCATCTATGGAAATAAAAAAAAAATTGTACTTGTACGTAATGTACTAAAAATTGTTGTTGTACTCAAAATTCACGGTCTGGATGCTATCCACAACTTAATACATATCAATAATATAAGGAACGAGTGTTCACCATTTGTGAATTCAATGTTTGCTCCACTTAAATATTATTCAATTCTAAGTACCTTTTGGAAACAAAAATTAAAAGACAACTGAAATGCCTCTTTCAAAGGGAAACATATGATAAAACTGTCTGAGGTAAATGTGATTGTTTGATATCAATCCTAAAAACGGAAAGAATTCATAAGATTTGAAAATTGGTAAAATATTTTAAATGGACATTCAAATATTTTTCAAAGGTTGCAGAGATTTAATGTTTCACACATTTCCTCTTTCCTTACATTCAATTTTAATAACTTCAGTATTTTCTCAACTTTCAACAAAAAAAAAAAAATAAATAAATTAGTGTAAAACACATTAATTTTTCACTCAATGTGCATTTCTGCCAAAAATAGTCCGAAATTCTCGTTTCTGGTTAATATTTTATTAAACGTTTGTTCCGTCAATTTGATTCTAATATATAGATAATAATCAGTGAGAGAGAAGGGGGGGGGGAGGAAACGAATTTTTCTCTTAATGAATAAAAATATTACACAATGTGTTTATTGAAATGTTCAAAAATACTACATTCTAATGTGTCCTATTTTTGCGAATAAGAATTTAAAAACAACAGTATAATGTGAATGGAAAATAGCGTAGGGGATATTACAGCTGATGATGAACACAGTAAAGTTCGGGAAAAAAAAATATTCTTAAATTCGTCGAAAATATTAAAATAGAGTAATTCTTGCGTTAATCTGAAATTCCACCCAATACTTCTATGTTCAAAACACTTCATTAAAATATCAGATAAGGGTTTCAAATGCTCAGCAATTCTTTAACCTCCGATAAGAGAGATTACACGAAATTTAATCACAATTCCCTGCTACTCACAATTTTTTAATCGCGTTGCTATTCTGATGTAAGATTTTATGAGCGATAGGGGCTTTTTCAGACAAGAGAATATGACTGGCAAAAGGTTTTAAGCTTTTGAAAGATTTTAACTACTGATATAAATTTTAAATTATGACCCGAATACATTAAATGAAAATATATCATTCAATCCCATGTATTACAATATCAATGAAAGGCGTAATCAACGATCACCCTCCCCTCCTCCACCAAAAAAATTAGGTAAATTAAACTCTCTACATTATTATGTGGATGAGACATGTGATCGGAAAAAAATGCTCGTTGTCGTAGTGAAATTTAGAATGAACATTTTAAAAAAATAGTGCTTTATTTTCACTTATCAAGCTGGAAATCATAGCAATATTTAAAATAATCATTTACTCTTAGTTCCAAATGTAATCTGAGAAAAATTAAGGAAATATATTTTTATCTTAATAGTACAGTACAAACATATTAATCTTTAAAATTATTTTCTGTTAAAGATACGTCTTAAGGCTTCCGTCCAACCGCCATTTTGATTTCGTGGACGTAATTTTAATGCTATGGAATTTCGACTTTAATCCTCACATCTTTTCTATT
The DNA here is from genome assembly GCA_019974015.1 of Nephila pilipes. Classification (NCBI taxonomy): domain Eukaryota; kingdom Metazoa; phylum Arthropoda; class Arachnida; order Araneae; family Nephilidae; genus Nephila; species Nephila pilipes. Next base: position 42,893 of record BMAW01024246.1, read on the forward strand.
TGATCTCTTTGAATGCAATTAATTGCATCTGAAAGAGCAAAAAATAACAAATGCTTCTGTGGAATTACTTATTTCCTCAGATTCTTAAAAATATTTTTAAAGACCGATTTGTTTAGTTTTTATTGGCGTCACACTAGAAGCAACACGTGGGCTATTGGCGACGTATCTCGTAATTTTGTACCACGGTCAAGTGACGACACCAGCTCTCCTAACCACGCCAAAGGGAGAACTTTCCACATCACGCCAACAGGAGAACTTTGCGGCTTGACAGATTTAACGAATATCACGGCGGGTATTTTGCAGCCATGGATCGCACCCACGACTGAATGAAAACCGCCGGCCACGAATCCGAAACCATGACCACAAGGCTACAGCGGCCACTTTTAAAAGCCAGAAAAACTCGCAAACGAATGATTAAAATAGGGTTGAAAAATATTTTTTAAAAATCAGAGGGGGAAAGTTATTCCGCAGAAGCATTCATTATTTTTTTGCTCTTTCAGATGCACTTTGTTGCATTCAAATAGATCAAATAGTTAAGATGTGAGAATTATAGTCGAAATTCAATAGAATTAACATTACGTTCACGAAATCAGTATGACGAGTAGATGGGAGTCTTATCAAATGTAAGCAATTTAAATTCGGAATAGTAGTATAAGTGATAAAAATTTGATGTTAGCTGCAAAAGTACCTGTTTAAACACAAACGTACGAGTTGCCTAGTGCCTATGACTGCTAAAATTTGATTTCAAATTATTTGGAGCATTGTAAATATTTACTTGACTATTATACTGAATAATGGAATGGTTGATTCAATTACAATTAGTTACAGTTGATTGCTTTGATATGTTCGATAGACTCTCTATGATAAACACATCGGATTATTTTCCAAGAACTTTTTATAATGTAATTACAATCAAGTAATATTAAAGACACCTGAAATTGCATGTTTTTCTGCGTTTGTACTGTTCTGCGGGACTTTTTTACACGAACTTATTATTCACGACTTTGCCTTTGAAGTCCATTTAGAAGTTACACAAGGTCTATTGACTAATGACCTTATAATTCGGAATCACTATTAAATTATAACGATAACACTTGAGCTGATACCGTAACGTCCAGAGGATGGAAACGGTCAGTTTAGAGATATAAAAATTTGAATTTCGTCTTAAAAATCTAGTACACAACTTTCAAGTTTTAAAAGCTTTAGAAATTTTTGCTGCTAAAGTCCTGGAACATCTTACATGTATCTGAACTTATTTTAAGAGTTATGGAAAGAGTTATGTCTTGCAGTTTCCCTCTGGTACTGCTCTCATGATCGCACGTTAAATATTTCGAAGTTTCAACATAATTTAATGCGTCACATACGTCTACAATAGTGATCCCTTTCCCATTACATTGGATCGCGCAACCATAATTCAACACAACTCCATATCTTGCTATAGATACATTTCTGAAGCAGCTGACAGATTACTTTTTTCGTTCCTTGCAAATCTCACCGATGAAATAATAAATTCTCTTGGCATTGATGAAGTTGCGGGAAACATCACTAATAGTTTAATTGAAAGCGTAAGTTTACTTATTAAAGTAGCCTGTAACAAACCAAGGAAGCAATCAAAACCGTGGCGGAGTGAGGAATGCATAGGCACTCATAAAAATAATAATTAAAAAAAAAAAAAAAAAAGCATGGAATGTTTTTAAAAGGTATCCAACTCTTAAAAATTTTTTTTTTTTTTTTTATCAACAAAAGGAAGCGAATCTTAAGGAAATCCCAAAGAAAGGGAAAATTCAGATTGAAAGAATCTTGGACATAGAATGTTGAAAACATAAAAAGCAGTTTTTTTAGTAAACAATTACTAGACACAGCGTAAAACGTATTTCAGGGGAGTTTTTAATAATACACAAATTTCGTTTTTGGAATACAATCACCGGGCCATTTCATCTCCGAAAATAATTGCAAACACAATAGATTTATCCCCTTTATATACTTCGAATTCAGAAAATTACTTCGAGAGTTTCAAAATAATTAAGAGATATATAATAAATTCTATCGAAAGTTTTTCAAAGTACAGATTAAGCCAACCAAGATGCGCCTTTTTTTAAAGGATTATTATTAAATTACTCAATTAAATATAAGAATTAAAGTAAATGATGCCATATAGAGCAATGGACACTAGTATACTTTTCCGATATTAAAATAAATTATTAAATTGAATATATTTAGTTAAATATAATTAAAACTAAAGGAAATGATAAATTATTAAATTGAATATTATATCAGTTAAATGAAATTAAAATTAAAGCAAATGATAAATTATGAAATTGAATAATTTTCAGATACATGTAATTAAAATGAAAGCAAAAGATAAATTATTAAATTGAATATATTTAAGCTAAATGTAATTAAAATTGACTGAATTGGTTTTATTAACGTAGAACTAGAAGCAACACAAGGGCTATTGGCGACGGACCTCGCAATTTTGAACATCGGTCAAGTGACAAAGAGGACACCTGAGCTAGCATCCCTCTCCTAACTTACACACCATGTCAAAGGGGAGGACTTTGGGCCCGACAGATTTACGTGCATCAGCTCCGGCTACACGGCGGGTCTTTCGTGGCCAAAGTTCGAACTAGCGACTGAACGAAAACCGCTGGCCACGAATTCGAAACCATAATCACTATGCTACCTCAGCCTCTAATTAAAATTGAAGCAAACGATAAAAAATTAAACGTGATTTGGGATCAGACTAAAACAATAGCCCCTTGGGTGGATTAAAAAAAAGACTTAAAATAAGAATCTAATCCATTTTTGGCGATAGATCGCCAAAAAAATCCAACCGCCACGGGCAGTTGGTCTTAAACTACATTACAACCATTCAGTGTCCAGTTACCAACATAATGTCATAAAAATTAATTCTTACGTTGTACGAGTTAATATTTCATCTTTCGATTAAAACGAAATTTTCCAAATATTAAGCTTTCTGTCTATAAACGACTTTTGAAACGAAACTTGTTCAAAATAATAAATTTAAAAAAAAAAAATTATCAATTTTTAACATATTCTTACCCGAAAATTCTTCTAAAACGTGAACAATTGAGAGCGATTTTCAAACATTGAAACAAAAAAGAATTCTTTTTTGTTTTGTTTCGTGCGCTATAACAGGGAAGTTGTTTAGTTTTGGTGTTATATTAGATGATGCTCTAAACCAGGGGTGGCCACACTTTTTGCAGCAAGATCGAAAGTTGCCACCATGAAAATCTCGATAGCGGCACCTAAAGTTTGTGGTAGATAAATAATAAAATCATGTACTTATTTTGATGGTTTTTACATATTTATTTAAAAAATTTATTTACTCTTCGCTATTAATAGGCAAATGAATTTGTAATGTAGAACCTTATTTTTTAGAATCTGGTTGATAATCAGATATTAAACTTATTAATTCTTTAAAAAAGTGCTTGTTGATCCACTTTGAACGAATTTCAATTTAAAAAATGTCATCGCAGAGTACATTGCATCTACATCATACGTTATTCTAAAAATCGAAAGTAAGCGAAATGCTGTATTTTCTTAAATTTTTGTTCTTTTTTTGGTACACATTTCCAAAATTCATTTACTGACATTGTCGATTTATGGAAAATTCGGAGACCTTGATTTTTTGCATCTCTATTAATTCTAATTCTCTTGCTGCCGTTTCGGAAAGTAAATATTTATCCATCGGAAAACCATTGTTAATTACACCGATTTCAAACGGATTTAATAAAAAATAATAGATATTAATGCTACTAAATCTTCAAATGGTTTAGCAAGTTTTTTTTTTTTTTTTTTTAATTTTGTTTTATAGTTGATGATGACTGCAGGAGAAATATCAGATTCTAAAACAATTTTCTTTAAGAGTGGAAAGTGATTAAATATCGGTCCTATTACGTCCTTTAGAAATAGTTGTAATTTTCTTTTAAAACTAAAAGGGCTCTGAGTCAATTCTAAAATATTCTTTTTCTTACCTTGCATCCATAAATTCAGTTTTTAGTCATCCAAGGGGCTATTGTTTTATTGTTTTAGTTGGATCATTTTTGGCGTACCAAATCACTTTTCAATTTTTAACCGTTCGGTTCAATAAATTAAATAACTTATGGTGTGCTTTACTTTTATATAATTACATTAAGAGAATTTTTTCTATTTAATAATTTGTCGTTTCCTTTATTTTAATATCGAAAAGTTTACTACAGTCCAATCCTCGATATTTCACCATGTGTTTCTTCTATTCAATTGAGTATTTTAATAAAAATTGTAAATAATAATAATAATGATTGCTTTTTTTTTCATCTAGAAAAGCAATAATAGGTTCAAACAAAATTACAAACATGTTCAGTGCATGGTATTCGATAACCCCCCTCACTATGCAGTGCAACAATGAATCCTTTATTTGTTCCTTTAAATCGAGATCATCAATGAAATTCTGGAACTGACGGTGGATTTTTTCACTGTCTCGAATAAAATTTTACAATTTTAATTACTCAAAATTAAAGATTTTGGTGATAAGATGCTCTCGAAGTACTCTACAATGGATTGGCAGAAAATCCGAAATGCTTGTCCGAAACATCAATTTACCCTCCATAGATGCTGCTCCATCAGTAGTTACACTTATTAACATATCATAGGGATAATTTTTAAGGGCGTCGTCCAAAGTGTCCCTTATATCTACACCACGAGTATTTCCTCTTATTGCAATTACATTTGATATATCTCCTCTCGATATTCCTCCTTCAAACACTAATCGAATAAAAACTGCTATTTGAGATTGATTCATCAAACATTAAACTAAACCTTACACAATTATTTGTATCTTCATTTAATTGGGATAATTAATCTAAACTTATGTTTTGGTCAATATCTGTTTTGGTCGTTAGTGTCGTGTGTGTGTTTAGTAATTATCCATCAAAGACGAATCATACTAACTAATCAACAAATTTAATAAATTAAACGTGTACTTATCGAAACGCTAGCGTTAAAACAAAAATCCGTACTAGCAATGCCCTATATGACATGAGAAGTGTCCTCTAACAAAGTGTGAGTTTAGCCACTCGTCTTATTTCTGAAATTCGGTGTTCAATTGTATATCGTGCAATTGGTCTGTTGGTAGGTTGGATAGAACTTCCAACACTGAATCCCCAAGAGATATAAAGTGCCAATAACATGGTCGTGCAATTGGAATGTTGCTTATCAGTTTTAAAAAATTGGTATTATTGGGTATTATGTAGTAACTGTATCAATAACATTTTGTTATCAATATTATTATAGCCCCATCAATTAATTGTCGTTAAGTTCACGAGATGTTCCACGACATTTTAAAACTAACTTTAGTGACGGTTTTATTATTTCTAATAAATCTTATTATGAAATTGACTTGATTATTAAATGAAGATTTTAACTATCTTAAGGTGCTTTTTTTCCAATTAATTCAACTAAGGATTTTTTGGTTATTGAAATGTAAATTCGAGGTGTAATTTTTGATTATGATATTTCAAATTCCCTGCCTTAAATTCATTGACAGTTGAATTACAAATTAGGAGACAGCTTTACCATTTTTCTCTATGGAAACGTAATTCTCTTCCCATTCTTCTATAAAAATACTTTTCTTCGCCAGCATACTTTCACTTCCATTTATTTTAAAAGGTTATTTAAAAAAAAATATTACAATAGAAAATGAATAAATTAAATAATTTCAAAACAATATCGATTTTAAATTATTACAGCTTTTATTCAAAAAGGTAACATATAACTACAATGACGAACGATACAAAAACGACCCGTAATCGAACTAAATAATACAACATAAACAGTAACCATTATAATCTGCATGATTATTTAATAACTATCAATTGTTAATTGTAATAAATAAATTGCATTCAAATAATAAAAATAGTTTTTATTTTAAAATATTTAAATTTTTATTGGAAGTTTAACTTTAAATTTTAATGCTATTACTCTTGTTAAATTTTTATCCTGTTCTAAAAGTTCAATAAAAAAATTCTAATGAACAAAAAGGTTTTTTTTTTCTTTCTTTATTCTTCTTTTCCCAAGGTTAGAATTCCGTGCCAAATTAGTCTAATAAACTGATCAAATTTCATTTCTTCGAAAAACAAAGTTTTGCCAATAATAGGAATAAATTATCATCGTATTGTTTAAAATTGCTTTTATGACGTCATACAAAAAGCGAACCTGGCCATTACCTGATCCAATCCTAATTATTCTAATATAAATGCAGGAAAGCTTAATTTCACATGCGACCTAACAACAATGTAAGAAAAGAAAAGTCTATCACATTTTGTGTAACTAACTGTTGCAAATATGAATTTATCTTTTAAGCAGTAAGCAAAGTAGAGCCTTTTCTTTCATGGATTGCTTTTTAATAAATTATATTTAAATCCTTTTTCTCTTATAGAAACAAAGAAGAACTTGAAGAAATAGAAGCTATTTATTAATTATTTTATAATGAATTTACACCCCAATTTTTTGTATAATAATTAAAACAATCATTCCAAAAAATTAAGCTGCAATGTAACTTTTGGAAATGCTAAAAAAAAAATTTTTTTTTTACTGAAAAAAATAAATATTATTACAAACTTTATAAATTAAAGATATTATTTTAAAAGTTAATTTTTTTTAAAAAAAAGCAAGTAATTAGAAATTTATGTGTTTAATCTTCTTTAAAAATAATGGAAGCCTTGTTGTATCAAGAAACGACAAATTTGAGTCCTTTTTCTCTAATAATGTAACAATAGCATTACTACTGCCCTATTCTACGGTGATATCGGATTCTTCTTATCCTTACCCTTTTCACTCCACAAGCCTCTAGCCCCTCACATACTAGTTTCCTCCCTGAACATCTGCACAGGTTCCCGCGCATGTCGTCATTTCTCCCTGAACATCTGCGCACATTTCTGCGCAAGTCGTCATTTCCCTCCTGCATGTCATTTCCCGCGTTCATTTAACACTTTGCATTGCTCTGTAAGCGTGATACTGCAAATATCCCACTGTTACATATTTTGTTATAATATGTCTTATGCAGAAAAGCAAGAAAAACGGCTCCTTTCAGAGCCAAATACTTCTGTTTCATCAGAAGGAATTTTTGATTCTCAATCGAATAAAAATCTGGTAGAAGCAATCGTGTGCCAGAATTCTGATTCTGTCATGAGTGGTATGTTTGAATGTGTAAATCATTCTAGTGTGGCTGAGAGTGATTTTGTTATGTGCGGGGATAATTCCAACCCTGATTCTGTTATGAATGATGTGGTTCCCTGTTCAAATGATTTTAGTGTGGCTGAGAGTGATTTTTTTTATGTATGGTGATAATTCTAACCCTAATTCTGTTACGAGTGATATGGTTCACAGTACAAATGATAAAAGTGTGGGCGAGAGTGATTTTGTTTGCCCCGATTGTTTTCAGTCTTTCCAAAATAAATACAATTTGAAACGTCATGTACAGTGGCTCAAACAATTGAGGATACACCTTACTTTCACTTGATAAATCCAACTTTTAATGAAAATAACACATTAACTAGAATAGAAGACGTATTTTTACTTTTACACGTAATAAAAGGGTTAATTTACAGTAAAAATAACGAAAATCAACAAAAAAATATCTAAAATTAAAAGTTTCACAAATATTTGAAGTAAACGTAGGCAGATTTTTACCTCAAAAAATTAAGGATACACCAATGAAATTTTTTCGATATATTACATGCATAGACAGTATCAGTATTTTGTTGCATGTCCTTTGGCTTTTATAATGTCCTCCAAACGTCTTGGTACCGATTCGTCCAATTTTTTAGTGGTATCTGGAGATATTTTATCCCATTCTTCTTGTAACACTTGCTTTAAATGGGCTTTGTTTCTAATCTGGTGTTTTTGGACCGCTGTTTCTAGTGTGGCCCACAAATTTTCTATGACATTGATGTCAGGGGACTGTGGCGGTGTGTGCAATTGCTGTTTACAATGAAAAAGACACCACATTTTGACATTACGTGCCGTGTGTTTGGGGTCGTTGTCGTGCTGAAATATAAAATTTCCATCTAAACCCGATTTTTGTGCACTTTCTTTAAGATTGTTGCGGAGTATGTCTATATAAAGCTTATGATCCATTATACCATATATAAAACCTAAATTTCCTACCCCATTTGCAGCCATACAACCCCAAACCATGACGGAGCCACCACCATGTTTAACTGTAGGACGTAAATTTTTTGGATCCAAAGTGGTGTTTGGCTTTCTCCAAACGGTGTGACGACCATCGCTTCCAAAAATGTTCAATTTACTTTCATCACTAAATATAACTTTCTTCCAAAAGTTTTCTGTCTTCAACTGATGAGTTTTTGCAAACTCCAAACGCTTTTTCTGATTTTGTAAGCTTATGAAAGGTTTCTTTCTAGCTACTCGACTGCTATATCCAGCATGTCTAATCACATTTCTCACAGTTTCAGCACTTACACTTCTGCAGATTATTCGAGAAGTTTCTGCAGCTAGTTTGACTGCACTCAGTTTAGGATTAATCTTGATATCTTTTAAAATTTTCCTTTTAGCTACATCACTCAGAATACTTTTCCTTCCTCTTCCACTCTTATTTTGAATTAATCCATCGCGTTTAAATTTCCCAATGATTTTCTGGACACATGAGTGACTTCTATCGACAATTTCAGCTATTTCACGATAAGATTTTCCCTTCTTAAATAACATTAATATAAATTTTCTCACATCAATACTAGTCTCTTTCCGAGGGGCCATTTTCCATTTAAAATTACAGCTTTATATTCTCATAACCAACTTCAAAAGACAGAAATAACAGTTGAAAAAGTTTAGGATAAAACGCACGCACGCAAGTTGCGTTATCTTCGAGCGTCTAGGCCGCGCAAGCGGCCCTCAAGCTCGTATCATAGTTCTTAGGTGAAGAAATGTCTGTTTTTGGCTAATAGTCTCTCTATAAGGTAGAAATCGAGAAGTTGGGCTGTGATTGGTCGGCTGGTGCTGTACTGTATTCCTATTGGCTGGTGGTTGAATCCGGAGTAGATGAGTCTTGAGTTGGGAATTTTCCGGGATGTCTTGAGATGGAGATGTGGAGAGGCTGCTTTGCTATTGGTTGATGGAGGGCAGAGGGAAGTAATGCCATTGGCTGCCCCTGAAGTGTGCTACTGGATTAGAAGTTGGAGGGTTTTGCTATGTCTGTGGAATTTAAAAATTAAATGTATTGAATAAATTGAAGTTAAAAGTTGTTTTATTAAGGAGGTTGATAGGAGTCAAGTAGAATTCTTCTAGGTCTTTTTGAATTTGGCTGAGGGATATAATGTTCAAGATTGTTCATATTTTGATTTTCGGTAAAGGGGAGGTTTTGAAAGAAGTTTATTGAAAGCTTTTTGATATGTTCTTTGAAAGTAGATATTTTAAGAGCTTTTCTTATTTCATCATTTCTAATATACCATTTTGCTTTGGTTATTGTTCTTAAAACTGAATTTTGAGATACTTCTAGAATATTTAGGTTCGTGTTACATGCAAAAGCCCACACAGGACAAGCATATGCTAGTATTGGACGCAAAATCGAGGTGTACAGAAGCAATTTGTTCTCTATAGTCATTTTAGAGTTCCGGCAAATTAAGGGGAAGATTTTACATTTTATTTTCCGGAACTTATCTCGCGTTTGTGTTATATGTTGTTTCCAAGTTAAAGTTTTGTCAAGGGTAACACCTAGATATTTAGTTGTCTGAGACCATGGGATGTCTGTTTGATAGAATGTGGGTGGGGGGGGTAACTTTTTTCTTGTGAAAAGAACTGCAGCTGTTTTATCGACATTTATTTTTATTTTCCATGTGTTAAAAAAATTTTCTAATATTTTAAGGTGATTATTAAGTGCTTTTGTGACAGTCTTAGGGTTTTTAAAAGTGGCAAGAATTGCTGTGTCGTCGGCATACATATTTAGTGTTGTGAGTGTGTAAGTGGGGATGTCATTCAGGTACAAATTAAATAAATGGGCCCCAATTAAAGAGCCCTGTGGAACTCCCGCAGAAATGTTTCTGGGGCTTGATAGTGAATTTTGTACTTTGACTTGAAAATCTCTGTTTGTGATGTATGAGTGAATTAGATGTATTAGTGGGTTAGGAAAAGAGTAGGTGATTAGTTTGTAGATGAGTCCTTCTAACCATACTCTGTCAAAGGCTTTCTGTATGTCTAGAAAAACAGCACCTGTGGTTTTTTGTTTTTCTAGTCCTGAGGAGATTAATTCTGTTACTTTAAGAAGGGGGTGAAGTGTAGAGAGTTTTTTAGTGAATCCATATTGGTTTGGTGTTATTATATTATTTTGGTAAATGTGTTCTTTGAATCTGTTTAGGATTACAAATTCAGCTAGTTTATCTATGGATGAGAGGAGTTTAGGATAAAATTTCCCAAACTTAGATTATTAGTAGCAAGCAAAAAGAAATCAAGTGGTAGTTAAACAAAAATTTCATTTGTGTATCCTCAATTTTTTGAGGTAAGAATCTGCTTATGTTTATTTGAAATGCCTCTAAAAAGTTTTATTTTAGAATTTTGTCGTTGATTTTTCTTTATTTTTACTGTTAATTAAACCTTTTTGTTATATCGAAGAATAAAAATTCGTTTGCACTTCTGGTTAAGGTGTTATTTTGATTGAAAGTTGGATTTATCAAGTAAAAGTAAGGTGTATCCTCAATTGTTTGTGCCACTGTATATAAATTTTATATTAATAATACTACATTAACTGAGTCTTTTGAAAGTCAGTGTGATAATGATAGGAATGTGGCTGAGAGTAATTTTGTGTGCCCTGATTGCTTAAAAACTTTCAAAAATAGATACAATTTGAAACGCTATGTAAATATAGTACACTCTAATAATACTGAATTAATTGAGTCATTAAAAAATCGATCACTTAGCTACCAGTATGAGGACTGACGTTTATTTTCTGGATCACTTACAAGACACTTTCTAAGAAACACAAAAGCTAGCAAAAGAATAAAACTGTTTCAGTAAATACACTTCAGCAACTTTTTTTTTTATTTAGTAATTCAGAACAATGTCTTCATGTTTCCTGACAATATACTCAGTTCAAACGGATATTCAACTAATTCTAGCCTGCAATTTGAATCTCTAGAAAAATGAATATGACTGAGGAAACATGACAAAGTTTTTTCATTGTGAAAATGTACTCTTTTGTACATGTTTTCATTAATGTGAAGTTTCTGTTTACTTATCACCATAAAATTCGTTTGGTTAGTTTTAATTGGGAGGGTACTTCCCCCTGTAAGTTTTATGGCTTGCAGCTGGATTTTGGACCACTGGCTGAAGACCTTCAACTCTTAAATGTTAACAGGCCTTGGGATGCAATGGAGGACCTTTTAAGTATTCCCAAAATAATTTTTTACTGCCCTATTCCTTGGACAAAGTCCATCCAGGTATGTTTCCTCCCTTCTTTTGTAATCCCTGTTTCCATTGGGTTAAAAATTAAGCTTCACAATACAGTTGAAAAAGAGGTTCGGAGGAGAAAAATTTCTTAAGTGGGAAAAAATTTAAATGGAAAATTTCATGATTATATATTTTTGGGAAAATTTGAGACCACAGAAATAGAACGTCTTAAGAAGGAAAATTTGAGCAGCTTCTACTGTATTATAAATCAATAATAAATAACACTGATTGATCACTGCATAGTACTCCACTTCTTATTAATTAATGTTATTAACATAACCCAATAAATATATTAAAAGTTTACACCAAAGCAAACTATGTTTGAATGCAATTAAAGTCACTAATTTGATTACATATTCAAAAATGTGGTCACTTTTTACAGAAAAATTTCATTATTTCTACTGTTTTTGAATTAGAACCTGTGTTGAAAACCTCGCTTAACATCTCGTCTAAAAACATCTTCCTTCTCTGCCTGTGTTTTATATGTGTCGAGTGTAATACTTTTTTCTTATTTATATAATAGTTTCTCATTCTTAAGAACCTCTCTTTAAAATTAAGATAACTGCAACTCTGATCCTAAAATTGTTCAGGAACAATACATGATGCAAAAGGTCCAAACTGGGTCTTGAACCTTTATCTCTGATGCTCGTGATAGGTCGAAGTAGTCTGTGTTTAAGAGGAAGTCTGTTTTGGTTATCTTCCTTGTATTACTGCCTTCCTTTTTCACAAGGCCAACAATATCAAATGTTGTCCATATAATTAATCATTCATTGACATTAATATTGTTCCCTCAGTAGATTACTACCAATAGTTTTAATGTAGGAAAATATATTGGTGAAACAGTATCAATCCCAAATTTGAACTACAAGCAATATTTAATATTTGTCAAGTTTTCTAATTATCAAATAATTCCATACATGTTTGAAAAATATGAAATAGATTATGTCCTCCTAGAAAATTTTAAAATGATGAACTTGATGGAAGATTTCGTTCCAATAGACAAATGAGGGAGGGGGGGGGGGTGCAAACTATTATATCAGCTATTTACAATGACTGGAAAGTGAAAGGAAACATAGATTTAAATATGGTGCTTTTAGTAAGTGATAATAATGAAATAAATTTGAAAACACTAAAACCTAGTCATGAAATTTATAATAAATATAGTTTCATTTAAAGGTATGCCTGATTAGAATTTTTATTTGATGCCGTATTCAGATTAGAAAGTTGTCATGTGTTGTTTTTGGTTACAAACAGAAAAAAAGTGTTGAAATAAATTTACCAGGTAAATAATTTAAAAAGCTTGATAGAGGTAAATTGATATTACCCACTCAATGTGCTACAATTGTTGTTGCAACTAACAAGTACAAAATAAAAAGAGAATTCAGAATTTAAGGAGAACTAACTCCTTACCTCAGTCTACAAACCATAAATAGGGCATGTGAGGGACTTTAAAGGATAGGTATATGTTTTGTTTTAAAAATATTAATACATATTTATTAACAATGTTTTTTAAATTTTGTTACTGGAGAAAAATAGACTTTTAAATTCGAGAACACCATACTGTTTTGTTCTCAAAGTTGATTTCAAAAGTCTGGTCACCTTGAGTAACACAAGTTCATAACATAATAGTGTAGCATATAAAAAACAAGCTTTCATGCACGTGCACAGTGGGATGAAAGGGGTAATTTACTGGATGTGGTATTTTCAAACAGATTTTTCCATAACAATTTTATTGCAGATGATAATCTATATATTTTTTTGTGCTGAATCGAACAGTGATATTTGCTTGACAATGGGTGCAATTTGAAAGGAGCTAGTGCTCTTAGAATAAATCTGTTTGATTTTATTTAGTTTCATAAGAAATAGAAACCATATACTCTTAACATAAACAGGTACATTAAACCTTGTACTTACTATATCAACAAAAAAAAATAATCACTTGGGAGTATAAACATATTTTTCGGTCATTTTTCTTTCTGATTTTTACTATTACAGCAAAATTTGCCTACAATTGAAACTTGATTAGGTTTAAATACATATGTGTACTAATATTTAAAATCTTCAGTAGACTCATTCTTTCATTAAAATCACTTCACACAGCTTGATGTAAATAGCTGAATTTTATTAAACTGGTTTATTTTATTTGATAGAGATAAGACAAGAAGGGACTTTTCAAATCTATAATTTCTTTAAAAAATATAATAAACTAAATGAAAAAAAAATAGAAATCAAAATTTTAACTTTAAATAAACTTTCAAAAACTGAAAGATGTGTAATAGTTGAATGTGGACAAGTCGCAGGTACCAGGTAATAAAAGATAAAATTCGTTGAAATTTTCAAAAATTGAATTAGAAAGTGTAAAAATTGTTTTAAGTTAATTTCAACGTTAATAAATGAAGCACAATATTAAAAAAAGGTAACAAAAAAAATTAAATTATATTTAAAATAGCACAACAATAATACAATTAAACAATGAAATTCTTAAAATGATGTACTTTTAGTTGACTTCCATCATGGGACTCCTTTCTTCTGGGAATGCAACATATTTAATACAATCTTAATTAACTCCTGAAAAAGATCTTGTTTTATTCCTGACATATTTCCACAACATTCAAAAAGCTTGCTGTACAGTCATCTTCGGTGACACATTGAGCATCAGTTCAGTTTTTGAGAACAACTTGATCACTGTGGTTTGAGTGTTTAAATCCTGGCACCAGAGCTGATTAAGATATTACTTAAAATATCCTCATTTATAGATTTTCAGAACACTTTTCGGAGAAGGAACTCATTGCTTTGGCGAAAACTTTTGTTGAGAGCTTCTTGAGCCTCTTGTGAGAATTTTCCCAATTGGAAGAATAAAACTTTCAATTATTTTCTCATCATGGATCAACACTTTATGCACAGTTGGTGGCCTGATATACCACCAGTAGAGCTTGACATAAATCTCAGATGTTTTTTTGGGAAAATCTGGATTTTCTGGGGCGAACCAGGTTATTAGAAGAGATTGCTTGAAATATAACTGCGAATCTTTGATGACCACATGATTTTTAATGTAGGCATATGATCCTTGTAAAACATCTGTGCCATATTGCCATGATTATATATTCCAGCACCTTGCTCCACCTGATCCAATATGAAGCTCCAGCTCATTTAAAAAAAATTTGGTTCTTTCATTTTTTTCTTTTTTATCTTGTGAAAATGGTTTTGCTGACAACTTTTTGAAATCCAGCTCTTAAGAAATATCACTTGAAAAATCTTATTTTAGCTTGGAGAGGAGAAATGCCAATTTTTTTTAATGGTCAGCATTTGAAATTATTTCCTTAATTCACTTCAGGTTGTTCATCATTGTTAGTGTTGCACAGCACACATAACAATGCATGGAAGAACTTGTGTCAGTCACATCATTTTGGATTTCACCATTCATCATCAAGTAAAGTTCGTGTTCTAGCTTTGATTAAATTATGTAGAGATTAGTAATGCAATATTCATCCTATTTCTTCTTTTCATGCTTGATTATTTTTAAAGTATCTCTGCGGTACAGAAATTTCACAGATCTACAAAAATGTATTGGTGAGGGTCTTGGGTTTTCCAAACAATCTACGAGTTGTCTATATCAATTTATCTGATTGTAACAATCGTAGACAAGTACAATGCTGAGTAATCAATATTTATACAATTGTTCGATGAAAAAGGTTGTTTGTACTCACTCTGGCTAGACGACCCATTGCATCTCCATTTTGAAAATAGCTTCAGGTTTCTTTTTCTTTTAATCCCTTATTTGTGGAAACTATGGACAAAATTCTTAATGCGATATGGTTCAGAAGAGCCTGAAGAGGAATCTTTGCTCCCAACTCAGCTACTTCATGTTTTTCAGGATAACATTCCTTCTTGGTTTTGCATAAGATGGATAGATTTTCAATCCTGCTTTCAAAGTGGTATTTCTTAGACTAAAGTACTGTGATTTGGACAGATTGAAAATGTATTTAAGGCAAGTGCATCCTTACTTGAGAAGGAAATCATGTCAGGTTTCTTATCCACATCACATATTTTTTAATATCTCTGAATCATCTGCATTGTCCAGAACTTTGTTAATGATATTGGCCTTAATATTTTGACCTTCTTGCCTCAAATTCATTTTCGAAGCAGAAAGTAATTATGCTGAATACCTTGCCCACAACTCTCTAAAACTATCCAATTTATGCCTTTCAGAAAGTTCACCAAAAGTTTTGAGTGTAACAATGATTACTTCAGGAAACTGTCAAAATCCCTTGGGATAATCTTAGTTAGGAGGAACGGAGGAAACTAGTATGTGAGGGGCTATACGCTTTTTTTCACTCCAGACTTTTTCTAAAAAATTCTTCAAAGCTATTTTTCACGCTTCTCATGAGAGCAGCGTGAGTATTTAATAAAAAATACTAATAATATAATAACCAATTAGCATAGTAAAATACGTAAAAAGTATTTATACAGCACTTTAAAAATAAAAAAGTGGTGCTTTCACATTTCATGTCTGTAACATTAAATGAGAATGGTTTTGTGTTTATTTTTTTCACACATAATTATATAGTTATTTTGAGAAATAAATCCCAGCATATTTACACTGCTAGCTCCAATAACGGACTCGTGCAACACTACTTCTGGTTATGCAGACTATTTGTGCACCTTTGTGGATGTAAAAAATATTTCAATGACATTTTAATCTATCTGTTGAATCCAAATTTATTCCTTTTCAAATATATCCGATAAGAATACTTACTTCATAAGCACAGTAAATTTGTTGAGAGAGTGCAATTTTTTCCCGCCGTAAGTTAATTGGGTTAATTTAAATGAGAATTTAACACAGGAGTTAAATTCTCATTTAAATTGGAAGCAAATTCCGATGTCAAAAGTGATGCTAGGACTAAAAGAAATTGTCCACATTTCTTTCTTATGGATGAAACGTAAAAAAAAAAAAAAGAGGAAGAAATTTGCGCAATAATATATGTTAAAAAAAACTGTACAAACATTTGTGTGGGAAGAATAGAGTGGTAAGAGGTAAAGAATAAAAAAAATGTATAAAATATAAGTAAAAGTTGTATTCAAAAAATGGTTTTAGATTCATTTCTTCGAGGACAATTGAAAATTTAAAAACCTTTTAACGTTAAATGAATGTTAAAAGTGGTATGTATGTATAAAAATACATGTCCAAAACTTTGAATTTGCACATAATCTTGTCAGGAAAATGAAAATTTCAAATTGAGTCTTAAATATTAGATACGTTTTTAACAAAATAAAACGTGTTTCATTCAATACTAAAGTTGTCGACAGAGGCGCTGGAATCGCGCTTAGGATCGAGGACGTGATATAATTGCTAATGGTACTAAAAAATTTTTTGAAGTAAAACAGACTAAGTTGAATGATGAGTCCATGATATAAATAAGTAGTGCTTTTCAAATTTTGTTCAAGTTCTTTTTTCAAGTGGCCAAATCAGCCAAAGAATGGAGACAAATATGTAACCTAATGGATCTCGATTAATAAATTGAAAGCACGTGACTTTTACGAAATTTAAGATCTTATTTTATCCATTAAATTTGTATTTATATTTATTTCTACAAGTAAACTGAATTTAAGAAATTGACCTTTCATAAAAATTAAAATTTTAATATAATTTTGGCGCTTGATTAAGCAAATAGTGATCTTTGGAGGAACCCTTGTCAAAGTTCCTATGGTTCCACGGAACCCAAATTAGAGGTAAGAAATTTCACTTTTATTGCTTGATAATTTTTTTCTGTAAATATTATTGCAACAACTACTTTGGTGTTACTCATCACAAAATTTTTCTCTATCATTTTTTTAAAAAGCAGAATAACGCATTTCTCCTTAGTTTTCCGATAAATTGAGATTTTTTTTTTTTTTTTTTATGTTGCAAATCGTAAGTTTTGATGTACAATTCTTCTAGAAGTAAATGTGTATAAAATCCTGTAATTTCTGTTCCCGATTTCACCATTATTGTTCTGAAATCACAGGGTTAGATTTCATTTAAATATGAGAAAGTAATTATTGTTTTGAAATTTAGTCGAATGATAAGTCACTAAAAAATGTCTGTGATTCTTTCACTCTCTTTATATATATTGTTACAGGAAACATTTTCCTATACGTGCGAGTGCAGGGATTGAGAATCAAGTCCAACTCGGAAGATAACGACAAATGACGATTTATTGCTAAATCTTCAAGACAAAACACATGTAGCTCAATTTGGACAATAAAGGATATACAACACTTGCATAATTCGATGACACAGACACTGGAACAAAAAACACATTAAGTACAGTAACAGTTATTTCAGCAACGTTAAGCTCACCAGCTTATTACTCTTACTGCGGACAGCCTCAGCCCGGGATATCCCCTTCCCCCGGAAAGTCCCCTTCAAATGCCAACAGCGTTCGGCTGTACCCCGATCGATCTCCTCAAAAGAGTCTAAAAAGATAAATTTTCCGTAACATTTCTCCATATTCAGGCCGAATCTCCAGTAGATTCTCTCGGCCACGATTTATCGATCGGTGTACAAAGCAGATTCCACAGACAGCTGATTCATACGCAGACAGATTCCTCCTCGCAAATGTAAACTCTGTCCTGATTCTACGAAGAGATTGACGTTGATGTTTCTATGACGCCTAGATCTCGAAGCGCTCTTCAAGCCCAAATCTTGTATATAGACGTTGCTTTGGAAGGATGGAGTTTTCATTTTTGATGGTAAAGTCCAAAAATCAAAATAGTTTGATGAAAATCTGGGTTAAAGAATTTTCATTGATTGAGAGGTGAGTAGCCCTGAAACTGCTATTGGTTGCCCTTTTTAAATTAAAATGAATGAAAAACATTTTAATTTTTATTGGAAAACGGGTGAAGGATCGCAAAAAATGGTGTTTTTCCGCAGAAAAAGTTTTTTTGAGTGTTGGGAAAAAAGTAATTTTTTTCCCCTCTATTGAATATAAAGTAGTTCCGAAGCTGATAATAGCAGTCGGAAAGTATTAAAAAGTTCGGTGAGAGGCAAAAAAGCAAAAATCTGAGGAGCTCAGAATAGCGTGGCTTCACCGTAGTGAAGCTCTGACTCGAATGAAAATCGCGAAAATGCGAGCTCTGCAAAAGGAAAGATGGGGACAAAATGCGATTTAATATATACAAGAATAATTTGCAAAAACTAAAAAAGTGGTGTTGTAATTATTCATCGTTTAACATTAAAGCTTGGATGACTGCCGTTATCTTTGCAGTGTTATTTTTAGCTGATTTAATTTTATGTAAATTAGTTAAAAGACCTGGTGTTAGAGCGAAAATTTCTGGAAATTCTTTAAGTTGTTCAATTGCTTGTATAATGTTGTTCTCTGGATTATGGTTTTTATTTAATAGTGAGATTCTACGAAGGGTAGCTCTTGGCGTATTTATACATTTCCCAGGAAGGCGTGACGTCACATGCAAAAATTCACGAAAAGTCCGGAACTTTCTTCCCATTCAGTTTTTCGCTTAGTTGACGTTGACTTTGACTTCTGCGGGCGCCTAGAGCGCGGAGCGCTTCTCTAGCCCGAATCTTGTAAAATAAATGTTCCTTTGGGTGAAAATGGGAATTGCATTCTTCTATGTTGTTTCCTGGATGCTGATAAGAACTTTGAGTAATATTGGACGAGTAGAACTGTTGTTATCTTGAAAAAAGTCACGGAGACACTAGCGATTCCTGGTGGCTATAAGAGACTTTATTGGCTGCCCTTGTTGTTGTCAAATCTTGCATATATTTTTATTTATATTTAAAAGTTGATATTAAATTGAATTAAAGGTTAAATCTCGATTATGGGGGGTGATGAGAATCAGAGAGGATTTGTCTGGGTCTTTTTATAGAGGGAGTAATAACATAATTTTCAAGATTTTTAATATTAATATTATCTATGTTTTGTAGGGAATTAAAAAAGGCTTTAGATAATGTTCGCACATGTTTTTTAAAGGTTTTAATTTGTAAAGCTTTATTTATTTCTGAGTTTTTCATGAACATGGTAGCTTTTGCAATCATCCTAATAATTGAGCTCTGGGAATTTTCCAAAAGTTTTAAATTTGATTTGGCACAGTATGCCCAAATAGGACATGCATATGTGAGGACTGGGCGCATGATGGCAGTGTAAATTAGTAGTTTATTATTGATATTCATTTTAGATTTTCTACTAATTAAAGGATAAACCTTGTGTGATAAACGTCTGAATTTTTCACGTGTGTTAATAATATGTTTTCTCCAGGTTAGATGCTTATCGAATGTGAGACCTAAATATTTGGCGGAAGTATCCCAAGGAATTTTTTTGTTGTAAAAGGTAGGTGGGGGTGGATTTTGTTTTTTCTTAGTGAATAGTACTGCGTTAGATTTTTCAACATTAATTTTTATTTTCCATTTATTGTAATAGTTTTCAAGAATATAGAGATGTTTGTTTAGAGCAAAAGTTACTGATTTAGGATTTCTGAATTAGGCGACAATTGCCGTATCATCTGCATACATGTTCAGGCTGGTGAGGCTGTAATTAGGGATATCGTTAACGAAAAAATTAAATAAAAAAGGCCCGATTAGACTTCCTTGAGCTACACCAGCATTAATTTTTCTAGAAGTTGAAAGTGTATCGTGAACTCTGACCTGGAAGAATCTTTCGTTGCAGTACGAATGAAGAAGTTCAATGAGTGGGGGTGGGAAGTTGTTTTTGATTAGTTTATAGGTTAGGCCTTCCAGCCAGACTCTGTCGAAGGCTTTGGCTATGTCCAAAAAAACTGCTCCAGTGGATTTTTTTCGTTGAAAACCAGAAGTTATAATTTCGGTGAGTTTTAATAGTGGGTGAAGAGTAGATAGTTGGTTAGTGAAGCCATATTGGTTAGGGTTAATGAGATTGTTATCAGTGATGAATCTGTTGAGTCTTCAAAATAATGGATTCTGTAAGTTTGCCTAATGTTGGGAGGAGGGAAATTGGTCTATAACTATCTGGTTGGTTTGCCTTTTTGCCTGGTTTGAGTATAGGAAAAATAATAGCAGTTTTCCAAATTTGAGGGAAATGATTGAAAGTGAGAATTTTGTTAATAATAATTGTGAGAAGGAAAATAATTTTGATGGGCAGATTTTTGAGCATTTTATTTGTGACATTATCATGACCAGGAGCTTTTTTTGTTTTTAAGTTTTTTGATGTAGTCTAAGATATCTTGTGGGGTGGAGGGTTCAGTATTATCGTGGGGAGGGGGGGAGGAGAAGTAATTTTGAATTGTTTGTGTGACATGTTTGTCAAAATTAAGATCTGTACTAGGATTATTTTGAAATTTTTTTTCGAGCTGATCCGCTAACACTTCAGCTTTTTGATCGTTAGTTATTGCAGTGCCATGTTGGTTATTGAGGGGAGGGATAGCTGATCTTTTATTTTTAAAAAATCTAGTAGTTGTCCAGAGCGAATTATCTTGTGTGTTTAAAGATTCCAGTTTTTGATTCCAGGATTTTTGGGTAAATTTGTGTATTTCTTTTTTAATGATATTTTGTGTTCTATTGAGTTCAGTTTTAATGTTGGGGTTAAGTGATCTTTGATATTGTTTACGTAAATTATTTTTGAGTTTCAATAAGTTTTTAATATGGGAGGGAGTGAAAATATTGTTGGATTTTTGAATGGGTTTAGATGCAGTTATATGTGAATTAATAATATTATCAGTTAGAGCTTGAATATTACTTTCTAGTTGTTGGGTGTTATTGATTTGGGAGAGACTTAAAAAGTTAGTGGTGTCATTAAGATGTTTATTGAACGCTGACCAACATGTATAGATGGCGATGGTGTTGATACTATATGGAATTTCGTATGAGAATTCAAGTAGAATTGGGTTGTGATCTGAATTTAATTCGGGGATAGAAGTAATTTTGTGCGGGTGATGGAATTCCCTTAATAAAGCAATGTCTATTGTGGAGGAAGAGTTACAGCCGAATCTAGTAGGGGTGGGAGGGAAAAGAATTTTAAGATCGAGTTGATTTGAAAAGTGTTTGAGTTGAATACCTCTAGTACAGTTACGTGCACAGTTCCAATCTTTATGATGGGCGTTGAAATCGCCAAAAAGAATGCAGTTGCTATTTGTTTGTATTAAAGTTTCAAGGTCTATTGTGTAAAGAAGGGGATCAGAATTAGGAGGAATATAAATAGAAGCTATTGAGATTGGGCTTTGGTTAGGTGGGGTTAAGACTACAATAGTGGTTTCCACCCACTGAAGGGGTGGGGTAGGTAGGTTAAAATGTTTAAGTGAGCGTTTAATTAAGATCATCGTACCACCGGAAGCAACTTCGTTTGTAATTCTGTCATTACGATAGTAAGTATAATTTGGAACAAAAATGTTGAGAGTGGGTTTAAGGTGAGTTTCTTGTATAAGAAGAATGTCAGGTGAGTGTTTAATAATAAACTGCCGAAGCTCAACCATTTTAGAAGTGATTCCATTGGCATTCCAGGAACAAATCTTAAGACCCATTGGGTTAAAATTTAGGTTTGTGCTATTAATCGTCATTATTATTATTGTCCATAATGGCTTCGAGTATGGCGAATTTCTTATTAGCACTGCCTTTGGCAGCTTTGATTTTTGGTAGATTGGATTTCGCTTAGGACACACACACACACACACACACACACACACACACATATATATATATATATATATATATATATATATATATATATATATATATATATATATATATATATATATATATATATATATATATATATATATATATATATAATGTACGCCTTCGAGTACTCTCCTATTGTTTCCAAAGTCGCTAAGTTTCTTGCCAAGTCGCCAAGGGGAAGGAGGCAATGCCTAAATTCCTTTGTTAACTGGTGACATCTCTGAAAAACGATCTTTTCCTTCAAAACAGCAGCTTTGCAGGTAAGTATCGACTCGTAATCGTTATATATAAATATATGCGTATGTGTGTATTTATAATCTTGCAGTACCTATTCTCTAATAACATTTTTTCGATTATTTCATATTTATAAACACGGTGAATATTTCCACCATTTATAGTGAATCGTTGACAATTTTGGATTTATATTACAATCATTTGTGAATGATATACAGAAGCACTTGCATAAAGCATAATTCCTTTGATGAAAATAAAAATGCCCGAAAGTTAAATTTCGTATGCAGCCCAACTACAATGAAAAAAAAAAAAAGGATATCAAAATTTATCTCAATAGATGTTACGAATATGAATTTATCTTTTAAGCAGTAAATAACTTAAAGCCTTAACTTTCATGGATTCTTTGATTTTCAAAACCTTTTGCAATGCAACTTTTGGAAATGATGAAGAAAAAAAAAAAATTTGACTTCCTAAAAATAAATACTTTTACGTACTTCATAAACTAACGATACAATTTAAAAAATTAATTATTCAAAAAGCAAGTAATTAGAAAATTATATGTTTAATCTTCTTTAAAAACAAATGGAAGCCTTGTTGTAACAAGAAAGACATCAAGTAGGCTACGTTTTTTAAAGTTCCAGCAGTGGAAAAAACTGCTTTTTCTTTGTCTAAATAAGCATAACATGGATAAAAACATGAAGGTATTAATAGAAATTATGAGTAAAAGATGTGGAATGATAGTAAAAAGAGGATTGATTGTATTAAAGTGCTAAGTAGAATGAGCGATATGATTGGTAGCAGCGGCTGGTGGGTAGGAGAGGGAGTAGGGTCTGCCGTGGGGCAAACGCTCCACTCTCGCCGAGGCAGGGTAGGAGGAGAGCGGGTAGAACTGCAAAGAGGAAGGGGGGAACGAGGCTCAACCCTAGACGGGGCAGAGAGGAAAGGACGGGGTCCTACTCCAGACTTTTGCGTTCATCAAGAGTTCTAATCAATGAATAAGGTCTCATTTGTCCTGTTTCTTGCTTCTAATGAAAAAAGCGTTTTTAAATATTACCTGCGTTAGCGTAACAATAGATAGGTACGTTTCTTAATAATAAGTTGTTTATTTTATCACATTATCAATTTAAAAAAGCGGTGCATTCTGTTTTCATATATGTAACGTTAGATATTAATGGTTTTGTGTTTATTTTTTTCATAATTATATATTGTTAAAAATAAATCCCAGCATATTTACACTGCTAGCGCCAATAGCGGAATCGTGCAACACTACTTCTGGTCATGCAGACTATTTGTGCAACTTTGTTGGTGTTCAAAATATTTCAAAAACATTTTACCCATTCTGCTGAATCTAATTTTATTCCTTTTCAAGGTATCCGATGAGTCTACTTACTTCATAAGCAGAGTAAATTTGTTGAGAGAGTGCAATTTCCCCCCGCAGTAAGTGAATTCATTTAATGAGGATTTGTTTTTAGACGCAGGAGTCATTTAAAATGGAAGCAGGAATTCCGATGTCAAAAGTGATGCTAGGAGTAAAAGATACTGTCCGCAAATCTTATGGATAAATTGTGAAAAAAAAAAGAGGAAGAAATTTGCGCAATAATATATGTTAAAAAAACGGTTCACACATTTGTGTTCAAAGAATAGCATGGTAACAGATAAGGAATAAAAAAGAATTATAAAATATAATTAAAAGTTGTAATCAAAAATTGGTTCTAGATTCATTTCTTCGACGACAATTGAAAATCTAAAAGCTTTTAACTTGTAATGAACATTAAAAATGGTATGTACTTATGAAATTATATGTCAAAACATTGAATTTGCTCATAATCTAGTCAGGAAAACGAAAATCTCAACTTGATTTTTAAATATTAGATACGTTTATAACAAAACAAAACTTGTTTCATTCAATACTAAAGTTATCAACAGAGGCGCTGGGATCGCGCTTAGGATCGAGGACCTGGTATAATTGGTAATGGTACTAAAAATTTTTTGAAGTAAAGCAGACTTAGTTGAATGATGAATCCATGATATAAATAAGTAGTGCTTTTCAAAGTTTGTTCAATTTCTTTTTTCAAATTAGTCAAACATTACAACATTTCAGAAAAAGCTATTAATTCTACTACTAATAACAAAACTTTACATGCGTGAAGTCCTTAGAAATATCAAGAGATGGCGCTGGTTGAATCGAAAAATATTTGTTTTCATTGATTCATCAATTAAAACTATCTGTTACTTCCGTCAAATGGTTTATTTATTACTTAGGACTGAAGCAAAAAAAAAGACTTTTGATAATTCCGCAAAACTGAAAAAGGTGAGTTTAGAGCGGTGATTAAACACATTTAAAAGGCGTAATAACGAAATAGGTTAAAACTGAGTCGAATCAAGTTCTTGGAACATCTGTTTCTGTGTTTGCACCTGCTTACAATTGGGGCTGTATATCCACAAAATATGAACGTTGTTCTGGACGTTCAGTGAAAGTACTCCCGGAAGCTTATATCCGAGCCCTAAACCACGCCTGTCCAATCCAAAAGACTTCGCTGGGGAGCCATATATGTGTGTGTGTGTGTGAGCGAGTGTGTGTGTGGATATAGATAGATATAAAGAGATTTCAGGGTGTCAGTTATCAAAAATATTCTCTCTTCCCCGAATAACATAAGAAACTAATCATAACAATGTAGGGATTTACTGTTGAACTTGTCTTGTGATATTGCTGCAAGGCTATATTAATCTTTTAATAAGTACCCATACCTACTAACTATACAAAAATAATTCCAAGTTCGAAAACGAAATAAAAAATGTTGACGGAATATAATACGCGTTCTTTTTTTCTTCAGACTAAATAATTAGTATAATTGACAAAATAGTAAATAATTCCATCATATAAAATCCATCATTTTTGTCTATTTTATATTAATTTATTTAGAAAAGTGACTATATATTTGTTTATGGCGATTGATTACGAAACGTTACATGATTGGTTTTAAGAGTTTGAGTGCTTATGGATAATTTCCAATAACTTTCTCCTGACAAAATGGAAAACGATTACATTATCACATTGTTTTCTATCCATCTGGGGCATGTATTACGATCACATTGTGCTGTTCATGAGACAAATTGGCCACCCAGGTCACAATTATTGATTTTTAGGAATATTCTTATGTTGAATTCTAGTATCCTACAATAGTCTGTGTGCAAGATAATTAAAAAAAAAAAAAAAAAAACATATCAAAATTTTCAGTGTGCAACAAAAAGTTTATTGACATCCCCTTCTTTTCGCCAAACTGAAAAATTAGTGGAGGAGGGATTTAAAAAATCTTTTTCACACCCCCATGCTGAAATTTACTCATTTTAAACATTATAAATTTCTACACGTGCTTTCATCCCAGACAGATTTAAAAGAAAATTGCCTTCTCGACTGATTGCAAGGAAAAGAAGTAATACAGTTTTGTTGTATATATATCTCTCTGTATGTAAATAATCTAGATGTACATGCATGGTAGTTCTGCAGTGTTTAATTTCTTTGAATACTTTTGACATTTTTTTGTAAGAATTTAAAGAACAACTGATTGCAGGAAAATTATTGAAAAAGGAATCAGGATAGATAAGAAGAATTCATCTAAAACGATTAAAATTTCCGGTTCTATACATATGTGATTTGATTAGTATTTGCTTCAGATTGTTCTTGAATTAGAATCATTTACTTTTATACACGTTTCAGTATTGCTTGTGTTAATTAAATTATGTGTATAGCAAAAAAAAAAAAATCTCCCTTTGACCAAAGTAAAATTTTACCAAACACTTTAAATACTGTGGTTTCAACAGCATTTTGATGGTTCATAAGAAGTTTCTTATAAATTTAATATATTTATTTAATATGTATCCACTTTAGTATCCAATTGGAAAATGATGGTGAAATAAAGAATGTGTGAAGAAAATGGAAATGATTACCATACTTTTTCAGAATTTTTCATTTTTTTAAAACTCTCACAGAGCGTGATTATTCACACTTTAGGGTCGAAATAAATAAATTATGCTGTCTGAAAGGAAATAATAGATTTTTAAAGATATTTTTACCCCTATTTTAATGATTCGTTTGTGAGTTTTCCGGTCTCTAAGGAATATTTTAAGATATTCTTAAGAATCAGAGTAAAATAGGTAATTCCGTAGAAGATTTTGTTATTTTTTGCTTTTTGGGGTGGACTGTAATGCATTCAAATACATCAAACAGTATAAAGTTTTGAGAGCTAAAATCTAAATTACATAGGACTAACATTAAGCTGACGAAATCAAAATGGCCGGTAGACGTGAGCCTTAACAAATGTCAGAAATTTAAGTTCGGAATAGCAGTATAAGTGATGAAAATTTAATGTTTAAGGCTCCCGTCTACCCGCCATTTTGATTTCGTCAACTTAATGTTAATCCTATGGAATTTCGACTTGAATTCTCACATCTTTATTATTTGATCTATTTGAATGCAATAAAGTGCATCTGAAGAGCAAAAAATAATTAATGCTTCTGTGGAATTACTTTTTCTCGCGATTCTTAAAATATTTGAAAATAATCAAAAAACTCAAAAAGAATAATTTAAATAAGAATAAAAATATTTTTAAAAATCTTATTAAAAGTAATTCCACAGAAGCCTTCATTATTTTAGCTCTTTAAATACTTTTGTTGCGATAATCAAATAATAAAGATGTCATGAAATTAAAAAAATTCCATAGGATTAACATTAAGCTGATGAAATCAAAATGGTGGGTAGACGGGCGCCTTAACCGCAAAAATAAACTTTACAGTGAAATTTAAAAAAAATCAACAATTAAAAATAACTGTTTAAGCTTTTGCGTAAAAGTTGCCATGTGTCTGTTACAGCTAAAATTTGAAGTCGAATTATTTGGAGCATTCTAAATATTTACATGACTTATTATACTGAATAATGGAATTGTTGATTGCATTACATTTAATTATAGTTAATTACTTTGATATGTTCGATAGACTTTTTGTAATAAACACATCGGATTATTTTCCAAGAACTTTTTATCTTTGAGTTACATTCAAGTAATGTAACAGACACCTGAAATTGCATCTTTTTCTAAGTTTACACTGATTTGCAGGATCTTTTCAGCGAAACCTGAGCATATAACACGATTTTGCCATTGAAGTCCCTTCAGAAGTTACACAAGGTCTATTGACCACGGACCTCATAATTCAGAATCGCTATTAAATTATAGCGACAACACTTGAACTGAAACCGTAACGTCTAGGGGATGGAAACGGTCAGTCTAAAGATATAAAAATATGAATTTCGTCTTAAAAATCTAGTACACAACTTTCAAGTTTTAAAAGCTTTAAAAATTTGTGCTGCTAAAGTCCCGGAACATCTTACATGTATCTGAACTTATTTTAAGAGTTGAGTCTTGCAGTTTCCCTCTGGTACTGCACTCAAGCGCCCGTGCGATGCTTCACGTTAAATATTTCGAAGCTCCAAGTCGTCCCGATGGCATGGTGTGGAAATTCGGAGAGGACTACCAAAGTGTTATCCATGTCACGTGACAGAATCTCAAAATTTTGAGGTTTGTCTCAAATACCCATAGTTCCTTCTGATTGCGGTGTTGATTAAAAAAAGAATAAATTACCTGTGCGAAGAACGGATATACCAGTTAGTATTTCAATTGTTGCTGAAATCTCCCACCCCAAAACAATATTGAATCACAACTTGCAATAGTTGTGCAATATTTCAGTTTGAGTTTCTGAATTGCTACTTTCTTTTGGGGAGATAACTTGAGTTTGTACGAGTTAAGTTTCCCTAATTATTACACTCGTATAAGGTTCAGAGAAATATTTGAAGCATATAAAGTATGAATAATCTTCTTATAAATAATTTTTCGTTTGTGAGAGTCATCAAATCAATTTATGTGTGCATTTTATGAAATTGTGCCCTTTTGATATTGAGTCTTATTGATTAAATTGGAGTAAGAAAGTCATGTGCATTCAAAATATGGCGTCGCATATCTCTAGAACAGTGATCCCTTTCCCATTATATTGGATCGCGCAACCATAATTCAACACAACTCCATATGTTGCAGTAGATACATTTCTCAATTAGTTAATGGGGTATTTTATTCATCTCTTGCAAATCTCACGGATGAAATATTAAATTCTTTTGGCATTGAAGAAGTTTCAGGAAACATTACTAACAGTTTAATTGAAAGAGTAAGTTTACCAAATAAAATAGTTTGTAGCAAACCAAGAAAGCAATCAAAACTATGGCGAAGTAAGGAATGTAGAGGCACTCATAAAAAACATAGGATGTCATGGAATGTTTTTAAATAGTATCCAACTCTTGCAAAATTTATTTTTTAATTAATAAAAGGAAGTAAATTTTAAGAAAATTCAAAATAAAGGAAAAATTCAGATAAAAAGAATCTTGACGCAGTACGTTGAAAACAAAAGTAGCAGTTTTTTTAGTAATAAACAATTACTAGAAAATGCGTAAAACGTATTTCAGGGGAGTTTTTACTAATAGACAATTTTTGTTTTTGAAATACAATCACCAAACATTTCATCTCTATAAGAAATTGTAAATACAATAGATTTATCCCCTTTATATAATTCTCGAGTTCAGAAAATTACTCTGAGAGTTTTAAAAAAAATTAATATATATTTAAAAAATTCTATGGAAAGTTTTACAAAAAACAGATTTACCCATTCCAGATGTGCCTTTTTTAAAAATTATTATTGGATTACTCAATTAAAAACAAGAATTAAGTAAATGATGACATATCGAGAAATTGGCATTAGTAAACTTTTCTGATATTAAAATAAAAGGAAACGATAAATTATTAAATTGAATGTATTTTGGCTAAATGTTATTAAAATTAAAGCAAATGATAAATTATGAAACTCAATATTTTTAGGATACATGTAATTAAAATTAAAGCAAAAAATAAACTATTAAATTGAATATATTTAAATTAAACGTAATTAAAATTGATTGGTTTGGTTTTATTAACGTCGAACTAGAAGCAATACAAGGGCTAGTGTTGAAGCACCTCGCAATTTTGGATCTCGGTCAAGTGATGAGGGGGATACCTAAGCCGGCACCCCTCTCCTAATTTCCACACCACGTCAATAGGAAGATTTTAGGCCCCGACAGATTTACGTGCATCAGCCTTGGCTATACGGTGGTGTTCTGCAGCACGAAGGATCGAACCAACGACTCAACAAAACCGCCAACTGGGAGTTCAATGCCTTAACCACTAGGCTACCAGACAGACATAAGAGTACGCACCCACTAATTAAAATTAAAGCAAACGATAAAAAATTAAAAAGTGATCTGGTACTCCAAAAGGGATCCATCTAAAACAATAGCCCCGTAGGTGGCTTAAAAAAAGATGTAAAATAAAGAATCTAAGCGATATTTGGCGAAAGATCGCGAAAAAAAAATCCAGTCGCCAAGGGTGGTTGGGCTAAACTGAGTTGAAACCATATTTACGAGTCTCCAACCACACGTACGAATTAATATTTAATTTTTTGATTGAAAAGAAAATTTCCAAATACTAAGCATTATGTATGAGCAACGACTTTTGAAAAGAAACTTGTTCAAAATATTAAATTTAAAAAATTATCAATTTTTAACATATTGGGATCCCAAAATCCCTCTAAACGTAAGCAAATTGAAATCGATTTTCAAACATTAAAAAAAATAAATTCGTGTGATAAAACAGGGAAGTTACTTAGATTTGGTGTTATGTTATAGCACTAGATGGTTATTTTTGCAGGAAGATCCAAAGTTACCTACATGAAAATCTTAGAGCGGCACTTAAAGATTTTGGTACTAAAAAAACCCAGAATCATAATGTACTTATTTTGATAGTTTTTACATATATTTATTTCAAATTTTTATTAACTCTTCGCTATTACTAGGCAATTGAATTTTTAATGTAGGATCTTATTTTTTGAAATCAGGTTGATAATTAGATATCAAATTTATTATTAATAATTTTTAAAAATACTTGTTGATCAGCTTTATACGAATTTTGATTTAATAAATTTCATCGTAGCATTACAATGCTTCTACATCATACGTTCTATTCAAAAATCGATTGTAAGCGATATGCTGCCTTTTTTAAAAAATTTTTGTACTTTTTTTCGGTACACATTTCCAAAATTCATTTATCTATTTTGTCGATTTATGGAACATTCGGAGACCTTGATCTTCTTGCATCTCTATTAATTCTTATTTTTCTGCTGCAGTTTCAGGAAGTAAAGATTTATCCACTGTAAAACCATTGTTAAGCACATCGATTTCTAATGGATGTAATAAAAAATGCAATAACTGATTTTAATGCTACTGAGTCTTCAAATAGTTTAGCAGGTTTTTTTTAAAATTTCGTTTTATAGTAAATGATGACGGAATATCAGATTCTAAAACGGCTTCTTTCAGATTGGAAAGTGATTGAACGCCTGACTATTATATCCCTTAGGAATAGTTGTAGTTTTAAAACTAAAAGAGCTGTGACTTAATTCAATTTTTGTCACCCACAAGGCTATTGTTTTAGTTGGATCATTTTTGGAGGACTGGATCACTTTTCAATTTTTTTTATCGTTTGGTTCAATCAATTAAATAACTTAATGTGTGCTTTACTTTTATAATTACATTAAGCGAAATTTTTTCAATTTAATTATTTGTCGTTTCCTTCATTTTAATATCGAAAAGTTTACTATTGCCCATTTCTAGATATTTCACCATGTATATCTTCTATTTAATTGAGTATTTTAGTAATAATTATAAATAATAATAATAATAATTGCTTTTTTTTCATTTAGAAAGGCAATAATAGATACAAACAAAATTATAAACCTGTTCAATGCATGGTATTCGATAACCCCCCTCACTATGCAGTGCAACAATAAATCATTTATTTGTTTATTTATATCGAGTTCAGCAATAAAATTCTGGAACTGACGGAGGATTTTTTCATCGCCTCGAATAAAATTTTACAATTTTAACTACTCAAAATTAAAGAGTTTGATGATAAGATGTTCTCGAAGTACTCTACAATGGATTGGAAGAAAATCCGAAATGCTTGTCCGAAACATCAATTTGTCCTCCATCGATGCTGCTCCATCAGTGGTTACACTTATTAACATATCATTGGGAGAATTTTTAAGAGCGTCGTCCATAGTGTCCCTTATATCTACACCACGAGTAGTTTCTCTTATAGCAATTACATTTGATATATCTCCTCTCGATATTCCACCTTTAAGGCTCCCGTCTACCCGCCATTTTGTTTTCATCAGCTTAATGTTAATCCTATGGAATTTTGACTTATTCTCACATCTTTATTATTTGTTCTATTTGAATAAAATAAAGTGCATCTGAAAGAGCAAAAAATAATGAATGCTTCTGTGTAATTACTTTTTTCCTAAGATTTTTAAAAATATTTTTATTCTTATTTTAATCATTCGTTTTTGAGTTTTCTGGTCTTTAAAGAATATTTTCAAATATTTTGAAAAATCGAAGGAAAAAAGTAATTCCACAGAAGCATAGATTATTTTTTGCTCTTTCAAATGCACTTTATTGCATTCAAATAGATCAAATAATAAAGATGTGAGAATTAAAGTCAACATTCCATAGGATTAACATTACGTCCACTAAATCAAAATGGCGGCTAGACGGGAGCCTTAAACAATAATCGAATAAAAACTGCTATTTGAGGATGATTCATCTAACGTTAAACTAAACCTTACACCATTATTTGTATCTTCATTTAATTGGAATAATAAATCTGTACTTGTTTTGGTCAATAACTGTTTTGGTTGTCAGTGTCGTGTGTTTAGTAGTTCTCCATCTAAAACGAATCGTCCTAACTAAGCAACAAATTTAAAAAATTAGACGTGTACATGTCGAAATGCTCGTGTCCTCAAGGTATCTGACAAATTCCGTACTTGCAGTGTCCTACAAGACATGAGAGGTGTCCTCTAACAAAGTGTGAGTTTAACCACTCTTGTTATTTCTGAGATTCGATGTTAAACTGCATATCGTGCAATTGGTTGGTTGAATTGGATAGAATTTCTGACACTAAATCCTCAAGGGATATAATATGAAATAATTCGATATAAAAATCAACGTTTTTAAAAATAACGTTTTTATATGGTAGCAAAGTATATTAAAGAAAATTATTGAAATATTAGTTAAACTGTTAGTTATTTTACTTTAAAATTTACTTTGTACATACATTTGTGAAATATTAAGAAATCTATAATACCATAAAATCAAAACATGCATTTGAAAGTTTGTAGTCATTTTATTAAAAAAATGGGAACCAGAATTCAGAAAAGGTTTACCTTATGACAAGAATTATTTGGCAGTATTTTTGCCAAATGTGTTACCCTGTTCCGTTTCACGGATTTAACGCTCAGCCAAAAAAAAAAAAATCGCCAAGTTTGGCCAATTTGAAATCGCGCCAAGTGTTTGGGCTAAACTATATTAAAGAAAATATGAGTTAAAACTTGTCGCAAACGTCATATTGTATTGTTAGCGAGTACGAACGATTCTCAAAATTTCAAAGCTCTAGCTTGATGGGAAGTTGGTTAAATAACGATCGAAAATTTGATGACAAAACAACACATACATCACACCAAGTGAAATTCAGAAAAACGTTTAAAAAAAAAAAAAAGATCGTGCAATTGACTGTTGTTATCAATTTTAAGATTGCTATTATTGAGTACAATGTCGTAACTGTATCAATATTGTTTTATCAATGATATTAAAACCCCATTAATTAAAATTGTTTTGTTCACGAGATGTTCCGACATTTTAAACTAACTTTAGTTACGGTTTTATTATTTTCAATAAATCTTTTATGATATTGACTTGATTATTAATGTAGAATTTAACTATTTTAGCTTTTTTCTGAAAACTTAAAGCTTTTTTGGTTATTCGAGCTGTGTAATTTTTCATTGTGATGTTTTAAATTCCCTGCCCTTAAATTCATTGACTGTAGAATTACGAATTAGGACAACTTACCATTTTTCTGTGTGGAAACGTAATTTTATTCAATTCTTCATTAACATTACCTTTCTTCGTCATCATATTTTCACTTTCGTTTATTTTCAAAGTTCTGGTAAATGTAATACAATAGAAAATTAATAAAATTAAATAACTTCAAAACAATATGGATTTTAAATTATTGCAACTTTTATTCAAAAAGAAATATAAAACTGAAAAACGTATAAAATGACCTGTAATCTTACAGAAAAATACAAACAGAAACAGTAACCATTATCATCTTTATGATTATTTAATAACTATCAATTGTTAATTATTATAAATAAATTTGCATTCAAAATATGAAAATAGTTCTTTTATTTTAAAATATTTAAATTTTTATCAGAAGAATAACTTCGAATTTAATGCTATTACACTGGTTAAATTTTTATACTTTTCTAAAGATTCAACGAAAAAAGTTCTAACTAACAAAAAAAAAGGATTTTTTTTACTTTATTTCTTCTTTCCAAGGTTGGAATTCCGTCAAGTTTGTCTAATATAGTGATCAAATATCATTTCTTCAAAAAACCATGTTTTTCCAATAGTAGTAATAAATTGTTTCTATGACTTGAACTTGATACAAAAAATGATCGTGACCATTACTCCAGCGCATCTAATTCTAATTCAACCAGTTCCAAGAATTAAAAAGAAAAAAAAGCACGATTGCAGAGTTACGTGAGTTGTAATACTACAGTTCCAGACAGGACGCCGTCCGCAACAGACCTTCTGCTATACAACTGTAATCTTATTACGTTATGAAAATTACTGAGCCCCGCTTTATATTTTAATTCTATATAGATAACTTGTTTTTTTTTTTTCAAATGAAAACTGAACATTCTTCACATTTTTTAAAAAAAAGAACTGGCAAAAATTAAAATCATGTTGATTGTTCAAATAAAAAATATAAAAGTGAAGCCACATATTTTAGGTTACAACGATGCGGAGTTAAGTATGTTTTATAGAAATTGTGTCAAATTACTCATTCTATTAAGAGGGGGAAATGTTTTATTTTTTACACAAGAATCCTAGTCTGTATGATTTATATATTTAACAAAGAATGAAGTTGAGCATCCACTCTGTTTCATTAGGAATGCTTTTGGAACAATAACGGAAAGAAAGGAGTATAGGATATATTAATGTGGCCGAAAATAAAGATAGGCATCTCTTACACTACTTTTAAAATTCCAGAACGTTTTTTAAAAGGTCGATGCAGTGACTTTAGAAATTTTGGTCGTATATTCGCAGCCTTTGTACAGCAGTAACGTTCCTAGAAACAAAAAAATCCTTCTGTTAAAAAACACGAAATCACCAAAGGTCGCTTACATCGTGAAGGATAGGGGAAATTTTCCTTAGTATAGTAAAGAACTAGTGTCTATTAATAGCGAGAGCACCCTACAGATGATCGATAACGGGACGAGTTTACTTAAATCGCAGGGATTGGAGGAATTAAGCAGAGGTGTTTAGGGAATTTTCTCATTGGATGCTTCCGCTATAAGCTGAAGCAGTGCCTTCAAAGGAAAAAATCGCTCTCAGTAAAAATGCTTTAAAATGTTTTGAGCAATTAGTTGTAAAAGCATTGTTAGATTGTTCGGTAGTTGTGACTTCAAAAATAGTTAAGCAATATTAGTCTAATAATAATGCTTGGGGGGGGGAGAAATTATTTTTTTTACTGTATGAAAGGAATTATATGTCAGACAAAAACATTAATTTTGTAAAGAGATTTTTTATTTATTAATTTGAACTAAAACGGAATGAGTTTCCCGATGAAAATTGTATATTATTTTTTTGAAAAATGCAAGTTTCGGAAGTTCAGATAGTGTTTGTAAGAAACAAATTCGATTTCTGGTGAACAAATATTTTTTTTAGCAAAAAGGCCTATTTAGAAAATTAACATAGAATTGGATGTTCTCAATAATTAATCCTATTTTTGGTAATTAGTCTTGCAATTATAATGGATGTAATAATACCAAAACATTGCTTATATTTTTTCACTGGGGATAAGTACAAACTCTTGTGTGATTCTGTAGTTGAATAAATGTTCTGTAAAGGAATTATCTCTATTTGTTTTTTGAATTACCTATTGCCTAAAAAAGCTTCCGTAGCAAGTTTAATTACAAATTGAGTTAGCTGCTTTATAATAATATAAAGAGTATAAAACATAATCGTGCAAATTATGTGTAATTCACGTATTTAAAAAAAAGATGCTGTTGAATCTTAAAACATACTCTCATTTGTAAATTTTGAAAATAATGAAAGCAATATATATCATATATAGCAAAGAACTCTTATAAATCTGGAAAATGGTAATTTATCCTAAATGTATTTTTACGCTATTTAATTCAACATTTAATGTATTTAATTAGCTAGAATTCTTTTTTTTTTAATTCTCTGTGATTCCCCCAGTGTGAATTACTCTACTCGAAATAATTAAAAAATTTCAAGATAAATGAAAATGTATAGAAACATTTTTGTCCAACAGAGATATTACCATGAAGCTTTAAAACAAAGAACTCTTGAATTCTATTCGTAGATTGATTCTGTTATTGTACAAGTACTTGGAACGCCATAAAAAGAATCTAAAAGGCAATCCATGATTTATAAAGCAGGCTTTTGCTCTTTCTTGGTAACTAAACAAACCAAATGTGTGAAATGCAATTTAAAAAACGTTTCTGCATACGACATTGCAAAATGAATACGTTATTAAATGCAATTTTTACAAAAAGCCGAAGAATGATTTTCGCATTTTGCTGACTGTTTTAATTGGCTTATCAAATTCACAGCGAATAATGTAGTAATCTTTTGATTTAGAATTTTTTTGAGTGATTTTCATCAGTTGCTTAATGTATTTAACTGATATTTAATAATTTTTGATATTTGAAGAAATTTATCTGCTTTTGAAACAATTTTCACTTGACTGCCCTTTGGTTTTCTGTTTGGAATAAGATGCCCTTGGAATTCATAAAAGCTATGAACAAACTATGTTTTCATAACTTTTATGAATTCCAAGGGTATCTTATTCCAAACAGAAAACCAAAGGGCAGTCAAGTGAAAATTGTTTCAAAAGCAGATAAACTTCTTCAAATATCAAAAATTATTAAATATCAGTTGAATACATTAAGCAACTGATGAAAATCACTCAAAAAAATTCTAAATCAAAAGATTACTACATTATTCGCTGTGAATTTGATAAGCCAATTAAAACAGTCAGCAAAATGCGAAAATCATTCTTCGGCTTTTTGTAAAAATTGCATTTAATAACGTATTC
>BMAW01024258.1:0-18138 GCA_019974015.1 Nephila pilipes
CTTTGTTTGTTTGCGAACGGACTGTACGCCTGGGAAAACGCAATGGTGTCCGGATAGCGGCAGACTGTGCAATTCGGATGAATGCTTTAAAATGCATAAAGCAACGAAAGCAAATCAAGAATTATCGATTTGCGATCAAGTAAGTTCTATTTCCTCCTTTTTTTTCTACAATTACGATTTTCTTTGAATAAAATGCATTTACGAATTATTTCCCTTTTAGGTATACCAATGTACCGACTGTTGCAAGATGATTAGACGACGTGATTGTCCAAATCACCTGCATCAGTGTGGCACCCCCAAGTATCCGTCTTGCAGAAAGTTTGTTCATTTTACTGACCATCTGTGCCATTTACCCCACCTGACACCTCAAAAACAAAATGATAACATCATTTTTTTTTTTATTTCGAAACGGACCAGTCCTCAGGAGAGCCCTTTGTAAATTTCGCCTTGGCACAATATGCTAACGGCGAAGAAAAAGTATTCGATGGATACTCGGCCTGCCAGGACTTTTTTACGAGTGGTTGTTTCCCCCACGTCACAAGGCATTCACTGCCATTGCGCACAACATCAAAGGGTTGGTTTTTATATTTTTATTTTATATTTAAGGAAAAAAAATTGAGAGTGTTGTGTCTAACAAACATTTTGTTTTTCAGGTTTGACGGGAAATTTTTATTAACTTGGTTGCTGAAACAAGGCATAGCGCAGGAACTGATACCGAAAGGGTCCAAACTGATGTCCATTCGACAGCCGTCATTAAACATTAGAGTGATCGATTCGTTAAATTCTCTTCCGATGGCTCTGTCAAAACTTCCTAGCTGTTTTGGTCTCTCGGAATTAAAGAAAGGGTATTTTCCCCATCTTTTTAATATTCGCGAAACCAAAATTACATTGGGAAGTTGCCTGATCAATCCTTTTATTGTCCTGATTCCATGTCATTTGCCTGTCGCCGTGAATTCATGTCTTGGTATGAACAACACCAAGAGGATGTTTTTGATTTCAAGACGAAAATGCTCTCCTACTGTCGGTACATAAACATCTTTTTTTTTAAAGTAGAGAATGTGCATTTTATAAAAAATAGTATGTACATATTTTTCTTCTCATTTTAGTTCTGATGTTGATATTCTCTGCCGCTGCTGTATGGTGTTTCGAGAACCATTTATGGAGATTGCGAATGTAGATCCATTTAAGTAAGTAATTTTTCCCCCACGTAAATGTTTTGACCTTGTGTGTGTGAATTCGGTCATTTAATGTACATGTTCTTTTGTCAGATACGTAACCATTGCATCGGCCTGCATGGCAACCTATCGGAGTGGACACATTCAGGACAATTCTATCGCCATGGTTCCAGTACACGGCTACAGTCATGGAAAGCAATTCAGCCCTGATGCGATTCGGTGGTTGGATTACATATCCTTCACCGAAAAACTGAAAATACTTCACAGTTTGAACGGAAAAGGTGAAAAGAAAATTGGAGGAAATTTTGTAGATGGATACTGTGAAGAAAATAAAACAATTTATCAGTATCAGGTAAATATCAAATTATGTACAGAAAATATTTTTATTGTATACCCAAGCAGTTTTTTTAATAGAAAGTTTATTTTTAGGGCTGTTTCTTCCATGGATGCACTGTATGCTTCGACGTAGACACCATGCATCCGTTGAAACAGTGCACCATGAGCACCATACGGCGTCGCACCGAGGAGAAATGTGAATATCTGAAGTCCCTTGGATATAACGTGGTGGAAATGTGGGAGCACGAGTTCCTGCGTCTTAAAAAGGAAGATTCGAGTCTTCAAGCTTTCCTGAGGGCACACACCATTCAGGATTGTTTGAACCCAAGAGATTATTTCTTTGGAAGACGTACCAACGCGTTAAAATTGCTTCACGAAGGGAACATTAAATAAGTGGATTTTACCACCTTTATCCATGAGTAAGTTATTTTTTTTTTTCTCTTCATACATTCTCTGAATAGAATTCTTTTGATATGCATAGTTATATGTTTCTTAATTTTTTTAAAGGTAAACAAGTACTGCCAGTATCCCGTCGGACACCCAGAAGTAATTACCGAAGGGTTTCAAGACGTGGATAATTACTTTGGAATAATTAAATGCAAAGTGATTCCACCTACGGATCTGTATCTACCGGTACTTCCCTACCGATCCCAAAACAAGTTGATTCTTCCTCTGTGTAACGTGATGGAAATGTGGGAGCACGAGTTCCTGCGTCTTAAAAAGGAAGATTCGACATGTGTTGACGAAAAACAACAAAGCGCATAGCAACATTCCGATGACGAAAGAGCCCTTATTGGCTCTTGGGTCTCGGAAGAACTGAAACTGGCAAAGAAAAAAGGATACCACATCTCTCAAGTAAGTCATGAAAAAATATTAAAATCATATTTTATTTATTCAATGACTTTATTCCTTTGACACCATTTTTTTTTAATTCCAGATTTACGAAGTGTATCATTTTTCAAAATCGTCTGATAGTCTCTTCCGTTCTTATATTGACTTGTTTTTAAAAATAAAACAAGAAAGTAATGGATGCCAAGAGAATGCTCGTCAGACGAGGAGAAACAAGAATACATCAGTGAATACGAGAGAAAGGAAGGTATCAGATTAAATCCTTTGCATATTGCAAAAATTCCAGGGAGGAAACAAGTAGCAAAATTGGCACTCAACAGTTTTTGGGGAAGGTATAACTCTTTTTTTTTTTTCACCTTTAAAATTATTCTAATGTTTAAGTGAGATAGAATTTGTTTTATCATATTTTAGATTCGTAAAGGTGGGGAATAAATTTAAATAAAATGAAACTGTCGTACGTTAACAATGTACCGGATTTGAGCCGATATTTGAGTGATCCTGCAAAAAACGTAAGTTCATTTTAATTTAAAATAAAATAACGTTTATACTTAAAACATTTAATTTTTATACGAATTCTTACAGATCAAAGATATTTTTCTGCCTTTGGAAGAGGTAGCTGCAATTGAATGGCAAGTCTCAGACGAATTTGTAGAACAGGATGCCTCCACTGACATTTTTATAGCAACGTTTACGACCGCCTGGGCCAGGCATAAATTCTATCATGAAATGGATAAACTGAGCAGAGACGTGTTATATCACGACACTGACAGCCTAGTTTATGCCAGTTATGGTAGAAACGACCCTCCTCTCGGAATTTTCCTCGGTGTCTTCACGGACGAGCTGGAGGGATATACAATAAAAACGTTAGTGTCTAGTAAGTGTTTTTCTTTTCGACAAAATAACATTTTTTATTTCAGGAAGTTATAATGAAATAATGTTTTCTATATGTGAAAAAGTGTTGTAATTTTAATTTTTTTTTTCCTGGGGGCCCCAAAAATTATGCATATAAAACTGAGAGTGGAGTGACTTGCTGTAAGGTGAGGGGCTTCACCCTAAATTTTAGGAATTCACTCCTTATAAATTTCGACAGCATGCTTTACTTAGTGACATGCTTAGAAAATGCATCTATTGCAGTCACCAATCCTAATAAGATGACCCGGGAACCGAAGAAAAGATAAGTAATCAATAAAATGGAAACCAAACTATACAGTTTCGTGTATGACAAACGAATCATACAAAAAGATTTCTCAACACTTCCATACGGTTTCAAATGATATTACATATTCTGTACGTGTTTTTGCTTTATGTTGAAAATATTTTGTATATATATTTATGCTATAAGTTGTAAATATATATATTGTGTAAATACTTTTTTCTTAAGAAAATTATCAATAAATAAAGTTTTAGTTCCCAAAAAATGTCTTTTTTTCCTTTGAAAGAAATTACATTTTTTAATAATATAAAAAATTTTGTTACCAATTTATTTTGTATTCAAAATGTCATTTTGTACTTATTAACAAACGTTACATGTAAATTTTTTTAATAATGAAAATGGTTTAAAATTTATTTTCTACTTTTTTTAAAAAAAAAAAAAAAATCTGCTTGAAAATTTATTTTCTACTTTTTTTTTAAAAAAAAAAGTCTGCTTGAAAATTTATTTTCTATTAAAGAAATTATATTCTGTTAAAAATGTTAAGTTTAAAATGTACCTTATAGGAAAAAATAATGTTTTGAATACAAAATGTTTTAAAATTTATTTTTAAATATAAAGTGTTCAAAATTTGTTTTTAAATATAAAATGTTCAAAATTTATTTATAAATATAAAATATTTAAAATGTATATTTCAAACATTCATAAATATTCAAAAATTCCACTTGTAAAAAAATTGCTTTAAGACTTATTTTTTAAAATAAAAATGTGCTTTTAAAATGTTTAAATTATTTTTTTTCCTGTTTAAAAAGAATAAATTTTCTATCATTAAAGTTTTTTTACTTAAGATTTTTATTTTTTGTTTTAAAAAAGTTTTTTCTATCTACTTATAAAATTTTGTCTTAAAGAGTTTCTAATATTCAAAAAACGTTTGAAAATTTTCTTCTTAAAAAACGTTTAAAATGTATCTGTAAAACATTATGCAATTCTTTCGCGCCCCGCCGCACACGCACGTGAATCAAGAAAGCACGGGGGATAAAATTAATTTTATTTTTTAAAGTTTTTAAAATTTTAGTTCGTAAAATAAAAAGGAATACTCAAAAACTGTATTTCTAATGTGAATTTTATTTTATTCAATAAGTAATACATGTTTTTCTTTTTGCATACATACGTTTAACCTTCTTTGGTACAATAGTATTAGTACTTTGACGCAATTTTTTGTTGACAATGTAATTTGTAGGCATATGCATTTCTTTTAAAGCAGCATAAAACTCTTTGAATCCTGTAGGTGATTGTTTTCTGTTCCGAAGCAAATCTGATATTAAGATAACAATATTAGCACGAGGTAAACGTTGACCTTTTTAAACAATTTCTCCCTCTGGGGTCCAAGATAAAATGGAATGTTTATCTCTTAAGAACTCGAGAATGTCTTTGGCAGTTTGTTGATATCGAACCGGAGCAGCTTTTAAAATTTTTGTGGTTAAAATGTCTTTTGGTTCATTATTTTCCACCGTTTCTTCGACCGCTTCTTGTTGAGGATGATAAATTTTCACATATTTTTGAAGAACTTGTAAATATTGATTCACCTTTTCACTTTCAGATACATCTTTATTCTGAAGAATATCTTGCATTTGTTTATCTAAATCGGACAGTTTATCAACTACATCTATTCGATCTTCGGGTACTAAAATCATTTTTATACAGAACTCCATGAATGAGAGAACCAATCAAAGAAATTGCCGCGGGTAATAGTACAGAAAGAAATCCGTCACCTCTCTGAACTAAAAGCTGTTTCTTCTTATATATAGGCACTTTTCTGTCGGAAAGTTTTCTCAAACTTCTTTTATAGGGAATTAAACGATTCTTTTGATTTTTAGTCAAAAGTACATTTCCTTTCAGAACATTCAATGCACATTCACATACAGATTTAATTACTCTATTTCGACATATTTTCGAAAGGACATCCTTTGTTTTAGCTTCAGAAATCAATTTTAAGTGTTCTAAATGCTAGTGTGTACAAGCCGATATATTGAAATAAAGTGATGTGTCTTGTCGCATGCAACAGAATTTAGAAAGTTTCTAAAAATTTTCCATAAGCTTTGACTTTATAAACGGCACAATGAGTAAAATTCTTTTTGTGTGAAAAAGTGCCCAACGCGTCACAAGGTGGCAACTCGTTGACTTTCGGGCATTCAAAATTATCTAAATTGAATATTTCGCGACCCAATAAAAATTGAAAGAATTTTTTCTTCTCCAATCCCTTCACGTAAATATAGGGAAACATTTCAAATATTACATCTGTCACACAGAGGGAAAACTCGTAAGGTAATTCACCACTCTCTCATTTCAATTTATGTAGATTTTTGGTTACCCATGAATAAGTTAATTGTTTTTGTCTAACTGATCGAAGGGATGTGGTGGTTTGAATAGCCACCTTCCGCCGAAACTGTCATTGCTGACGGCATAGATAGCAAGCTCTTTTACGATGAAAAGTTCCGAAAGTAGGTAGAAAGTGGGGGTTCTGGATCAGAGGCGCTGAGGCGCAGTGAGGTGCATTCAGCTTGCGCCTCAGGGATTGGAGGGTAAGACCTCACCCCACCGCTCAACCCCTTCCCCTCCACCACTTCTTCGCTCGTCCCGTACCTTTCCGCTCCTTCTTCATTACACCCCTTCCTCCCCTCTTTTTCTTTCAACCGCCTCTCCCCCCCACATCCATGATTCCATACTTTTTTTTTTAAAGTTCCATATTATTCTTAAATTGAATCATTCGAAAAATTTCTTACCTGAGGTTAACACGATATTAATAATACAAATTAATGCTAAAATTACCCATGGAGTGGAAAAACATTTATCGTGTTCCCGAACATGCTGGTAGTTTTGGTGGTATAGATGCTGTATATCGCGCTCTAAAAGAGAAGGTTTCTAGAAAAAATATAAAAAATTGGTTACAAACTAAAGACTCATATATGTTGTATAAACCCGTTAGGAAGAAATTTAATACAAATCGTGTAATTGTTGGTCAAATAAATCAACAGTTTCAGGCGGATTTAGTGGATATGCAATCTTTATCTTCTTTTAATGAAGGTAATAAATATTTGCTGACATGTATCGATGTCCTTTCGAAGTATGCTTGGGCTATACCATTGAAGAATAAGAAAGCTGAAACCATAGTATTAGCTTTCAAAAAGATTTTTTCCGAACGTATTCCAAAAAAATTACAAACAGATGCAGGGAAATAATTTGTGAATATTCTATTCCAAAAATATCTTAAGAAAATGAAAGTTGGGTTTTTCACAACAAATAATAGAGCAAAGGCCTCCATTGTAGAGCG
This sequence comes from Nephila pilipes, assembly GCA_019974015.1. NCBI lineage: Eukaryota > Metazoa > Arthropoda > Arachnida > Araneae > Nephilidae > Nephila > Nephila pilipes. Next base: position 6,842 of record BMAW01024258.1, read on the forward strand.
ATTCAATCGTACTTTGAAGACCAAAATGTGGAAGTATTTTACTGAAATGAATACAAAGCGTTACATTGATGTTGTTGAAAAATTAGTGCATAGCTATAATCACTCTTGGCATCGAAGCATTCTCATGGAACCAAGCTCGGTGATTGAAAGAAATCAGACTCAAGTGTGGCTAACTTTGTATGGCAAGTCTCTGAAAGAGCAGTCAAAATCAAAGTTCAAAATAGGTGATACCGTACGAATCAGTAGGGAAAAACTTAATTTTGAAAAAGGTTACGAGCAAAATTGGACGACAGAAATTTTTACAATCCATCAAATTCTTCCTAGAAATCCAACAGTTTATAAAATAAAAGATTTGTCGGGTGAAATAATTCAGGGCACTTTTTATCCCCAAGAACTACAGAAAGTATCTGATTCTGGGTTCTATCCTGTTGAAAAAGTGATAAGAACAAGAAAAAGGAAAGGAAAAAGTGAATATTTTGTAAAATTTCAAGGATACCCAGAAAAATTTAACACGTGGGTTAGTGATGTTAGAATGATATAAATGGATGTGTCTGACACATTCTTTTTAGTTTGAATCATGTCATTCTACATTACACTAGTTAGTGACAGTTCCAAGCGTTTTTTCCCAGAAAATAAAACATCTCACTTTATTACTCAACTTCCATTACCTATTACATTGAATAGTGGAGAGTGGGAAGTCGGTTTAGTAGATTTAATATATCCACACACATGGTATAATATAAGAAATGATAATAATGTATTTGGATTTGACTTAGGAAATGGAGAATTACTTGTCAGAAGAGTTCCGCCAGGTTGTTATGAAACAATCCCGGATATTTTAAAAGGAATGCAATTGGAATCACACAGAAACAAAATCGAATTTATTTATCATTCTGTGACAAAGAGGGTGAAAATTAAGCTTAGTGGTCAGGCTAAAGTCGTGTTATACAAAGGCATAGCTGAATTATTAGGTTTTGAGCCTGGTGAATATAAAAAGTCCGTTGAAAGTCCTTACATAGCTGATCCTACAGCTTCATTTCCTATCATATATGCATATTGTGATCTCGTCTACCCTCAAATCGTTGGACATATACAAGCTCCACTTCTGAAAATAGTAAAAGTAGAAGGAAATGATGGAGAAGTAATCAATGCTCACTATACAAGACCCCACTACGTGTCTGTTATTCGACAACATTTCCAAACGATTGAAATGATTTTGCGATTACATTCGGGTGATTTAGTTCCTTTTGAAAGAGGTCGCGTGATAGCGGTGTTACATTTTAGAATGAGACAAATCGTATAAAAGAAGATATATGGAAATATGAAATTCATTTCTTTAGAGAATTTTAAAGCGTTAAGATGCTTGTTCCTTATAAATGTTGTACGAAGCAATTTGAAGACTATTACGTGTCACAAACAGGAAATGGACTCCCATATTATACTGGACAATCTTTTCAGAAAGGATATGGTATTGGAGGGCGGTTTAAAAGACTATTCCGCACAGCTCTACCTTTTCTGAAGAGCGGTGCTAAATCGGTAGGAAAAGAAGTTTTGAAAACAAGCACACAAATTGCAAGCGACATGATAGAGGGTCGGAGTTTTCCGGAATCTGCTCGGCAAAGAACTAATGAAACTGGAACAAGGTTAATAAAAAAAGCTATACAAAAAGCTGATGAAATGATAGGACGTGGTAAAATGCGTCAAAGGTATAAAAGAAAGAGGAAGGGAATGAAAGCTACCATTTCTTCCAAATCGAAGAAAGTAAGGGGACGAGATATTTTTGATCCTTAAGAGTGATGACGTTTCTTTTAAAAGAGTCTCCTGAATGTGTTAAATCTGAACTGAATTTATTTTTAACTCCTCCTACACAGACTGTAATCGAAAAAGGTCAATGGGTTCAATTCCATCCCATCACTAATGTTGCATATGGAGGACCTATCGAATTCCTCATACCTGGGAGTGGTGATGCTTACCTAGACCTCTCTCAGACTCAGTTACATGTTCGAGCAAAAATCTTGAAAAGTGATGGTAAAGTGATTACAGATGAAAATAAAGTTGGACCCGTAAATTTATTTTTGCACTCTATGTTTTCCCAAGTCGACGTTTGCTTAAACGAAAGAACAATTTCATCAAGCAATAATACATATGCCTATAGAGCTATAATAGAAACTTTATTAAACCATGGGTACGATAGCAAAACTTCTCAACTTACATCTGAACTTTATTATAAAGACACTGCCGGTCGGATGAATGTCTTTGATGAGAAAGATGCAAAACCGAATGAAGGATTCAAAACTCGTGCAAATTTCATTAAAAGAAGTGGAACTGTTGACATGGTAGGACGACTCCATGTGGATTTATTTAACCAAGACAGACTTTTATTAAATCTCGTGGATGTGAAACTAAAGCTCATTCGAAGCAAACCTTCATTTTGTTTGATTGGAGACGGGGATTATAATGTGATTTTTGAACATGTCTCCCTTTATGTAAGAAAAGTGCAAGTTAATCCAGCGGTGGTTATCGCTCATGCGAAAGCTTTAGAAAAGACAACGGCAAAATATCCCATTAACCGAGTTACGTGCAAGGTGTTTTCAATCCCACAATCAAGTCATTCTTTCGTACAAGATAATGTATTTTCAGGACAAATGCCTAAACGCATTGTGATAGTATGCGTGGATAATGATGCTTTCAATGGAAATTATAAAAAATCCCCTTTTGAATTCAAACATTATGATATGAACTTTATCGGAATGTACATAGACTGTCAACCTGTTCCTCACCAACCTCTAGAACTAGATTTTAAAAATGGAAATTATATTCAAGCTTACAATAACTTATTTCTAAATTCTGAAGGACTTCATTTATCTAGATCAGAATTTGCAAATGGCTATTCCCTATTTTTATTTGATTTATCACCCGACCTTTGTGAAGGAGAGCACTTTAATCTCATTCGCCACAGTAATTTGAGAATAGAGTTAAAGTTTAATAAGGCTCTGAATGAAACTGTTTCACTTATTGTATTCGCCGAATTTGAGTCGTTGATTGAAATAAACAAGACACGAAACGTTTTATTTGATTTTGGAAATTAAATGTTCGCCTCTCAAATAAGCAAAATTTTATCAAAGGAGGCTCCTAGAGATTTCTTAGGTGTGTATCCTGCTGACCAAATACCCAAGATCAAGAAAAGAGCAGCAATAGTGGTAAATACAGATCCCCATGATAAAGAAGGATCGCACTGGCTAGCTATGTATATTCAAGATGAGAAAACCATAGAATTTTTTGATTCTTATGGATTACCTCCATCGGTATATGAACCCCACATCTCACAATATGTAAAATTATTTCCAAACGTAATATCTAATGAAATTTCATTGCAAAGCCTCTCATCAAATGTTTGTGGACAATATTGTGTATTCTATCTTCTTAAAAGATGTCAAGGATATTCGATGAACTACGTTTTGAGGTGCTTTTTTAACCGCAAGAAAAATGATTTTAGAATGTATATGTATTTTAAAAAAATGTATAACGTAACGATGGTTTTTAAGAAATAAAATCTGAAAATAAAAATACTGTGTCTTTATTTGTTTCTAACAGTTGCACATATGTATTCTTACTCTAATTACTGCGTTCTTCATTTAAATATTCAATATTTTTCTCATTCAAAATAAAAAATAAAATTTTGAAAATATCTTATTTATATATCTTTACTTTTATAAAACTATTTGAACTTTTTTTTTATTTATTTTTTTAAAGCTTTTACTATTTTCTACTTTACATTTCTTTCTTATATTAATTTTTTTTTTTAGATTACTAAACTCTCCACCCCTTATTATTCAAATTAGTTTTAAACTCCTATATTTATTTATTTTTGCTTTGAAACAATTAATTCAAAATTAATAAATATTTGCTTTATAATAAATTTAACTGCATATTATAAATCAATAAATATACACAATGTTTCAATAAAAAATTATTTTTATATAAAATACCAAGAGTACAAAAATCTTTAATATTTTATCCAGTTTATAGGTTTTGCATACATTGTCATATATTTCAAGTATTTGTTTTTTATTAGTTGAGATGGAAACTCAATTTCTTTTAAAGCATCAACGAAACTCTGAAGTCCATTCGGTTCAGTTTTTCTATCTTTTAACAAGAACGTTACCAAATCCACAATGTTAGTATTTGGAAGTATCGTTTTTTTAATCGTCAGTTCTTTATTGTTAGTCCAAGATAAGGAGTTGCTGTTTTGCTGAATGAAATTCATAATTTTCTGAGCTTGCTTTTTTCTTCTTACGGGCGTGTTATTCAAAACATCACTCTCGATACTTATGCGTTCAGCATCTTTATTTGAACTCGTCTGATTGAATTCATCTTCTCTCTCCTTAATATTAGGTTCCATAGATTCAGCTTCCTGCATTGACTCTATTTTGTTTTGTTGGAGGGGGAAATTAGTAAACTTTTGAAGAATTTGAAGATATAAAGTGGATTTCTCTTGATCACCTAAGTTAGGGTTTCGTAGAATTTTATGCATTTCTTTATCTAATTCGGTTAAATGATCTTCAGTAAATTGCCGAAGTCTCTCCTCAGGTACCAGGACGAATTTTTTACTGTGATCCATTTAGGATTGAAGATATAACAGAAACTGCAGCAGGAATGAGAAAACTTAGAAACCCTTCACCTTTCTGTACAAGCAGATTCCTTTTTTTATATAATGGTACTTTCTTACTTCCTAGTTTTCTTAACACTTTTTTGTAAGGGGTGAGTCGAGATTTTTGATGTTTTGTCAAAGGTACGTTTCCTTTTAGAATGTTGATGGTACATTCGCACAAAGCCTTTATAAAGGAGTTTGTACACTTCCGTAAAAGGGTAGCTTTGGCTTTGCTTTTAGCCAGTTGCTTCAAATTATTAATATGTTGACTTGCTAACATTTTAAAGTTAAATGAAAAATTTGATTACATAACAAGCTTTAAATAATATATTTAATTTGAAAGTCTGGTTTCTTGTTTAATGAATAATCTTAGTTAAAAATCTTTCATAATAGAGCTCTGCAAAAATTGCTCGAAAATGAATCTATTTTGAGCTATCGGGGTTGATAGAAAATGTTTTTATCTCCCGGAAATAATCCAGTGCGAAGACGTAGTTTTTCATTTGTTTCAGGCCTTAAATCAATAAACAAATAACCATATGCGGGTGAGGTTGCATCGTTGAAACTCTCTTGGAAATACTTGGTTTGACTCGGATACATCTGTTTAGCTAAACAAGCAATTTGCATTTTATCCCTCACATTTTTAAAGCAACACATATAAGATGCATTTAATGAAATAGTTCGGAATTCTGCTCCTTTGTAAAAAAGATTTTGAACAATAAAAATTACTGAAATATTTCTATGATGACTACCTTTTGTAAAGAGATTTGATAATTTTTTATCACCACTTAATTCGGACATTAAGTCATCAATGATAATTAATGCATTACTTATTTCATTAAGGTCTGAAGGTAAGCCCTCAATGAACTCTACATTAGAAATTTCATCAAATAGTGTTTGATAGGCTCCGTAACACCAAATGGGTTTTGAAGGTGTAGGTTTAAACATTTCATTATTTAGCAATTTTTTCACGAAGTAAGTTTTTCCAGAATTAGAAGGACCACTTATAAGCATAGAAGATGGATGTCGTATGGTTGGGAACTCCATTGCAAATGTAAAAATTTATTAACTTTCCACGCTTTTTATAATGAAAATTTGATTATTGGTGAACTTGTTAATATATATATATATAAGTAAAACTTTCGAATATTTTAACAAAACATTTTATTTTTCAACTATTTATTTACAACACAATAAAATAATTCTATACAAAGATACAGCAAGCAACATTTTAAAGTAAAAATAAAACTGATTTGAGTGAAATAAATAAAATAGTATTAACATTTATCTCAATGTGTAAATAAAAAAAAGAATCATGAACACACTTAGCCATAGTCATACAAAGTTTCTTTTGCTGCAAATAACAAAATTAGGAGGTTGATAAATAACATATAATACTCATATGTATACATATTTTTTACATTTACATTTTTGATGTGGAACGAAGAGAAAAAAAAAATTTTTTTTTTCCTTCAACAACAAAAGACATTCAGTTTCTTAAAAAAAAAAATACAAAAGCCCAAAATAGTAAAATATTTTTATCTATATCTATCATTTTTTTTTACTATTTAATTTTAAAGTGACCGTATGCCAAAGTGTTGATACCATCGTTTAAAATGTATCTTTTGCTATCAAAAGGGCACAGAGTTGATTTTTGATACGATACAGTTTGCACAATGTGGTTGTGACTTTCAATTTTTTTGGGCTTTGGCTAAACCACGACGACGATGTAATAAAGTATCTTTGTAGTCTGAATGTCAAATTTGTTGTTGTATAATCACTTTCGACACTCCTTTTGCTGTTTTTTTCTCCATTACAACACTTTTTAAACTATACATCTTTGGCTTCAGTCCGACAAATTCAACTGCTAAACTGGATGATAGCTCATCTTTCATCTTACCAAGTACTTTCTTGTTTGTTTCATTGTATAGAACGTGATTTTTTGGATAATCAGATGTATCGAATAAATGTAAATCTTTTTCCATATCTTTATATACATCTGATGTTGATATTTCGTAGCACAACGAATCTGTATCCGTGAAAAGTAATTTAGCGTTGGTATCGTACTTACTTTTAATATAATTATAACGAAAATTATACATTAATATTTTGGATATTTCTAGAATTGAAAAACCGATGTAAATTGGTCTATTTAATAAAAGCGAGACTTTTTTTCTTTCTATGGATACCAGATCCGTTGTTATTATTCTAAAGTTATGAAATGCCGGTGAAGCAACAAGTTTTTTAGCTTTTTTCTGATCCTGCACAAGATCTATTACAGTAAGCTTCCGTAGGTTTTCCATGGTTTTACCGAATACTGCATTATTTAATAATTTAAATAGATCTTTTTCAAATAAACTTTGTGCTTTTTTCCTTTTTTCTGTATTAAAATCAATATATTTCTTAAGCCAAGGTCTTTGGTGGAATTTAAGAATTTTGTGGATTTTTGATACTTTTAACCCAAGAGAAACATATTGTTTTAAATTTCTATAATGAAAATGTATCTTTTTTTGCTCATTAAGTTAGGAACTAATTTAGTACAGCTATTGATATTTAAATTATATTTTTCTGCTATTTCTTTACAGTATGGGGACAGCATATCATTCGTGACGTTTAAAGTTTCTGGGGCGAGGGGATAGTCGTTATGCAAATCGTGCAAGTTTTCAGGGTAATCTAAATCTACCTCTAAAATAAAGCCTATGTCAGATTCATCCGAAATCTCCATAAAATTAACAGGCTCTTTAATCCACTCAAAAACATGAGTAGGCAAGAACTGGGACATTGCCCATCCATACAAATTATTTGCATCCAAATAAAGGATATATTTAGATGGTTTCACTTCATCGTAAGATTCTAGATATTTGTTATTCGCTGAACTAAATCTGTGCAATATCATCGAGATACCACCTCTTATGCCTCTCTCGATAAATAAATGCATATCCAAGTCTGTAAAAAGTTCAAGTTTGACTCGCGACATGTAAAGACATGCTTGCCAAGCGAGACCGGGAGCTGTGTAACAATGACAGGGATCTAGATTATAAAAATTTAAGCACAATTGTCGAAAATTTTGAAAAACATCAGCAAGTAGTATTACGTCACTAGTTACATATAAATCGTGATACTCTCCTAGATTTTTTAGATTAAATGTTTCCCACACATTTATGCAATGTGCATACTCATCATCATTTATAGATTCATTTATGAGTGAACTAAAAAAAGTTTCTTTCGGGGGGTAAGTGTCTTTCACTAAATTTTTGAAAATTGTCCATATATTCATAGGGATAAATTCCTTTATGAACCATAAGATCAGTTTTATCTTTAAAAAAATCACTTGTAAGTTTTAGCTGGTTTTTTTCTAAATTTGAAACTAATTTTTCGAGGGAGGCATTTAAAAATTGCAGCGAATCCAAAAAACGTAGAGAACCGATTGAAAAAGATATGTACTTTTCGCTATTGGAAGGTATACAAGTAAGATTTTTGTTTTTAATTTTTCCAACACTTTGCATGATTAAATGGGAATCGTATCCTCGCAAATTGTGAATTATTACTGGAATGTGTTTAGCTAATGTGTAATTAATGTTACAAATATTATGAGCTGCACCACGATATGTACCGGTGAGATGGTCATGATCACGCACTCGATCCCCCAATAAGGGTTTTTCACATATGTGACAAATCGTGGCATTTTTAAAATCTAATTTATTTTCGTCAGAAAAAAGCATTGGCTTAACGTTTTTCAAAATATTTAATATTTCCTTCTTTAATGAGATTTTCTAAGAAATGGTCTACGGCATTTTCTCCTCGATAAACAACAGGTGGTTTTTTAAAATTTCCATCAGGTCCAATGACCGTGTATGCATAACCACAAGGTATATGATCTGCTATTGGTACTGTGTAAGATCTCGCAGGATCAGGTGCACTTGAATTTATTTTAACAATAAGGGATTCAAAGTCGGCATAAATGGTATATGGAACCGGTATGTTAAAATTGAAATTTTCAAATTCTAACCATTTGTTTTCTGGCATTTTTATTTTTTGTTCTTTATGTTTCCTGCAGTCTATAGTATATACATCTAAGTTTGATTTTTTAGTAAATCTGTAAGACAGTAATTGTAGTAAAAACTTTCCGATTTATGCTGTGTTAGGTCTGAAAGTAATCGGTTTAAATTTCTAATAAGACAATAATGTCATTTTTCTTTATTTGAAATCAAGAGCAAATTTACATGGGTATCAAAATTCTTGGTTGTAATTCTCAAGGGGAAAATTTCCTTTTCAAAACCAAACACATTAATTGATATTTCATTTTTTTTCTTCAAAAAGCTCTATCTGATTTAACGGAGTAGGAAAAGTAAGGTTTTTTGTACATAATTTATTTTGAAATTTTAAATAAGTACTCACTCTATTAGCATTTACTTGAGTAGGATGAAGATAAGCTAACACACATCATAAAAAACATTGCTGGTCTTCATTTTGAATGTTTAGAATAGCTTTTTTCGTTCTCAATTTTGGTGGAAGGGTTATGTAAGATGCTGCTGCTAAGGGTTTGTAAACAGCTGTCTTAAGCTCGTTCTTCAACACTTCTTGAAACTCCCATCCGGAGCCTCTATTTTCGAACTCGTTACTTCATGCAATAACCTTAAGAGAAAACATATATACATGAATTTGCAATGGCGTACTTTTTAAAAAATAATAAATTGAATAAAACTAATTACAATTAATGTAGAGTAATTATAAAATATATATTCAGTACATATACATTTCGAAATCGTTTCAAAATAGAATTACTTTTTTCTTAGAACAGAGTAGTTAATATTTTATATTTATTATTTTTTTACTACGAAAAGTAATGAACTTCTTACCTTTGATGCTTGTTTCAATGTCTGGAGATTCTGATCAAGGTAACACTTTTGTTTTGATCTAAAGTAGGAAGTACAGGTCTCAGTCCTCTGTTGTAATTTTTCAGCTGGAAGCGAACACAACTATTTAAGTACCATTTTGATTCTTTTTTGAGAGGCACTTCTATTTCCTTTATTTTGTCGAATTTCTAGTTTTTTAAGCTATGAAGACTCAGTCAAGTCCTTGGATGTTAAAGGGTTTGGAAAGAACGTATGTACTTCAAAAGTGTCTAAACATGCATTTTTAGTGCTTCGGTTAACGGATGAAATTTTTCGCTTTCTTAATGGAGCAGCAGAAGTTGAAGAAACTGAGGTCACACCATTATTAGAGAGAGCGGATGGTTCTGTGATGGTAGAGGGACCGGCTATGGCTCTGGAAGGTTGAATTACATTCACAGAGGAATTTTCCTTGTCATTAGCTGTTTGAGATACTTCCAGGGAAATTTCAGACATGAATTTATGGGTCTTTGAATGTCGAAGAAAATTATCCTTTCGATTGAACCTTTTCCTACATATTTCGCATTGAAATGACGCTGAAGTAGCATGAATCGAAATCTGATGTCTTTTGAAACTGCGACGATGAGTGAATGTTTGATCACACTTATTACAAGAAAAAGTGCCCCGTAAAACACCATCGAAAGGCTCATCTAACTCAGTGGATAAGTCACCGAAATCTGCAGAAGCTAAAATTTCATCATTCATAGGGAAATCGGTCTCTTCGAAAATTGTTTCAATATCCATTGGGAAGAGCTTAAGCGAAAAGTGTGGAAAGTGTAAAAGTTTTGAGCATAAAGTAAATATTCTTGTTTGCGCTATTTTCTTATATATGGTCGTTATGTGTAGGAATACAGTAAAGAATAATTAGAGCAGTTGTAAGGCGGTACAAGTTAGAAAATATACGAAAGAAAGAGCTTGTTATCTCCTTTCGGTCTAGCAAAGGGGTTTGATACCTCCCCTCAACCTTGTGAATGGTTTTATTACCTCCCTACAGGTAAACTGAATTTTCCCACCTTCGTATAGCTGTAAAAGTTCAATTATTTTACACTTACCCTCAAAGGTTACTTTAGGGATAGCTGTGTGAGTTTTTGCCGACATCTATTTGTCATTTGTTAAAATGATACTCAGAAAAAAAATATTTTAAAAACTAATTGGCGAACTTTCGTTTGATTCTTCGGTTGTTTACCCTACAACTATTACAGTCCTGACACTCGTATATGTACCTGCAGTCCTATGAATGGGTTTATTACCTCCCTGCAGGTAAACTGAATTTTCCCACCTTCGTATAGCTGTAAAAGTTCAATTATTTTACTCTTACCCTCAAAGGTTACTTTAGGGATAGCCTATGTGTGAGTTTTTGCCGACATCTATTTGTCAGTAGTTAAAGTGATTCTCGGAAAAAAAAAATATTTTTAAAAGTTAATAGGCGGACTTTCGTTTGATTCTTCAGTTGTTTACCCTAAAGCTATCACAGTCCTGACACTAGTATACGTACCTACAACCCTATGAATGGGTTTATTGCAGTTCTACAGATAAAAATCAATATTTTTTTTCTTTTTACCTCCACGTCTTAGGAATCGTTTCAATTATTTTACATTTGCTTTCAAAGGTACTTTAAAAATATTTTCTGGGAGAATTCTTCCCCTCTGCCTGTTATTGTAAGGACTTATTCAGAAAGCCCCTTTTAAATTGTATAGGATGTTTTCCACTTTATATTCTTCAATGGTTAGACCTACCTTAGCATTTTCCCCTTAAAG
>BMAW01024258.1:20270-65242 GCA_019974015.1 Nephila pilipes
ATTGATTATAATAATATTATATTGATTATAATAATATTATATTGATTATAATAATATTATATTGATTATAATAATATTATATTGATTATAATAATATTATTTATAATTATCGCTCCATAAATAACAATTCCAAAGATAACGGAGTGGGGTCCCTAATCGATACAGTAGGTACACATGATAACCTTATTGGTATATCCAGCCCAACGCATAAAGGGGGGTCGGAGTAAGACGTCACTTTTTGCCGCACGAGGACCTGGGCATACTGCCAGTCCAGTTAACGATAAGTGCAGCGGTTAGATTCAGCATGAGGGCTATTGGCAATGAACTTCTCAATTCTGCACCTTGGTCAAATGACGAGGACGATACCTGAGTTAGTACCTCCCTCTCCAAACTTCCACACCATGTCAACGAGGGAACTTGGAGCTCCGACAGATTTAACATGCATCAGCCCCGCAACATGGCGGGTCGTTAGTGGCATCGGGACTCAAACCTACGACTCGAAGAAACAACGCATGCCGCAAGTTTACGACCATGACTACTAAGTTACCGCAGCCACATAAAATCTAGTAAAGATAGGTTTGAAATAAGAATTAATTTTTTATACATAAAGAACCATCCTAACTTGTGATCTACCGCCCTGAATGCAACTCTTTCCTTTACTGAAACCACTGTCTCGATGGAAAAAAAAAGGGGGGGGGGTAATTCCTGAAAGGTTAGATATTTGCTTTTCTTGAAAGGCTCCAAGGTGGAACAAATAACAAATCAAAGTAATTACTGTGATTTTACTTAACAGGTTAATTGAAAAGTCTCCGGCCTGACACATAGATGGTGCTAGTAGAATTAAATCCATATGTTTTTTAGTTAGCCCTAACCCTCAAAAGATGCGTGTATAAATTTGACAGCTGTCGGATCATTAGTTTGTGAATTATAGCATTTTGAGTGAAGCAACTTTCGTTATTGTGAAAAAAATGGATAAAAAGGAATTTCGCGTGTTAATAAAATATTGCTTTTTGAAGGGAAAAAATACAGTTGAAGCAAAAACTTGGCTCGATGCCGAGTTTCCGAACACTGCCCCAGGAAAATCAACCATCAAGGATTGGTATGCTAAGTTTAGACATGGTGAAAGGAGCACCGAAGACGGTGGACGCCCAAAAGAGGTTGTTACCGACGAAAACATTAAAAAAATCCACAAAATGATTTTGAATGACTGTAAATTGAAATTGAATGAAATAGCACACACTCTAAAGATATCAACTGAACGTGTACATCCTATCATTCACGAATATTTGGGTATGAGAAAGCTCTGTGCAAAGTGGGTGCCGCGAGAACTCACTTTTGACCAAAAACAACGACGAGTTGATGATTCGGAGTAGTGTTTGAAGATGATCAAGCGTAATAAACCCGAGTTTTTGCGTCGATATGTGACAATGGATGAAAAAGGGCTCCATCATTTCACTCCGAAGTCCAATCGACAGTCATCCGAGTGGACTGCACACGATGAACCCGCTCCAAAGCGTGGGAAAACGCAACAGTCGGCTGGCAAGGTTATGGCGTCTGTATTTCGGGATGCGCATGGAATAATTTTCATTGACTACCTTGAAAAAGGAAGGACCATCAACAGCGACTATTGCATAGCGTTATTGGACCGTTTGAAGGACGAAATCGCCAAAAAACGGCCGCATTTGAAGAAAAAGAAAGTGCTGCTTCACCAAGACAATGCACCGTGTCACAAGTCAGTGAAAATGATGGCAAAAATCCATGAATTGGGCTTCGAATAGCTTCCTCATCCACCGTATTCTCCAGATCTGGCCCCAAGCGACTATTTCCTGTTCTCAGATCTCAAAAAAATGCTCGCTGGGAAGAAAATTTCGTTGAATGAAGAGGTGATCGCCGAAACTGAGGCCTATTTTGAAGCAAAGGACAAATCGTACTACAAACATGGTATCTAAAAGTTGGAGGGTCGCTATAATCAGTGTATCACCCTTGAAGGGAATTATGTTGAATAAAAAAAACTAATTTTGCCAAAAAAATGTGTTTTACTATGGTAGGCCGGGGACTTTTCAATTGACCTGTTACACACTAGCATGCTAGTTATTGATAGATATTTTCTTTTAAGCTCTTGGGTATTTGATAGATAAATATTATCTCATTTTTAGTTTGATCACATAAAATTGCAAGTAGCTCTTCTACCTGCTTGATTATAGACGTACGAGAAACCTATTGAATTAATTTTTTTTTTTTTGTATTTTTTCTGTTTCTACAAGTTGGTTTCTACGAAATAATTTTTTGCTTCAAGCAATAATATTACCAACTATTAAAGCATATCTGCGTAATTGATAATCGGGAAATGATTCTGCAGTCTATTTTATCAGTCTCTGTCATAATACTAAGGTTTTTAGCAAAGTCTCTCACCCATCTTGGTTGAATAATGTACACCTCAAAACTATTGCTTAGTAAATTATAGGCACATTATTTTTCGTCCATTAGTTTCTTCCAGACCTCAACTTTGCCTACATTATGCAAACGTAAAAAGTCTAGTAATTCATTAATGGAGGGTACATTGTTTTCAAATATTTCATGATGCTCAAGGGGGGGGGAAGGTAATGGTGGATACATAACTTATTTTCGCTAACATCGACACCAGCAATAATATATTATCACTTAGATGTTGGAGCAGCTATACTTAGCTGAGAACTCTCTCAGAATGAGAATATATGGCTTTATATATTACAGTCGAATATTCCACATCTCTACTCTGGAAATATAAAGAATATTCTGGAACGTGTCAGGAAATATAATGAAAAACAAAGAAGCCTTTTACACGGGTTTTCAATGTTATCAGCATTGGGTTTAGAACGAGGATTTTACCTCGGAGCCATCAGTGCTTGCGAGCTTTGCAGCAATACGGAAAATTCATAACTCCTCCATAATAACAACATATACAGCCTTTTCCAGCTTTATATACGAGCCTAAAAGTTCAATCAGCTGTTCGGAACTTTCAACATAAGACTTGAGAAAAGAGAATATTGATTTTAAACGGTCCATATGACCAAGGAAAAAAACAAATTCTCTATATGTCCTTACAATAACATACTGTAATGTTTAAAAAGACTTGTCTTAACATATAATGAAAATATTAAAAAAAATTAAATGGCATAGAGATTAAGTAAAATAAATTAATAGGGAACAAAAAGCTAGCGCTTGTATTGACATCTGTTACGATTGTGGCAATTTTGCCAAAGTTCAATTTATCTTTTTTGTCAGACCCTTAACATCTGCTTGTGTGTATGTTTTCTGTATTAATTCTATTGCAGTAAAAGCGTTGAAAGAAATTTATCAAATAACGCAAATTAACAGCAGAATCTAAAGAAGTAGCTGAACTAAACAAACCGGAAAAAGAAATTCAAGATGTATCTATAAACCCAGTTAAGTAAAAGAAATTCAGAGCAAATTTCTAAGGAAAATATTTCTTCATTAATATTATTAATACATTTCTACCTTAATTTAAATATTATCCATTCAGTATGAAAGTAGTAGCAAAAAAGGCGCGAATTTCTTTTGTAAATCCACGCAAGAGGTGTGCAGAAATTAATAATTTTAAACTATTTATTGCTTCATACTCTAATACAAGCACATCTTTCCCGGAGTTGCTGTGACATTCGAAAAAAAAGCTGCTAAAAGTTTATCACCACAGGAATCATAGTAGCCTTTCTTTGTAAGTTTTGTGCAGCCTTTATAGAAAATATCAATAGTAGATTTGGTTCTAAAATATTTTCCATTTCTCTTCAAAACGCACCCTTTACAAATTATTTTTATTTCACGTAGATATGACGCTTAGTTCTTTTTCACACGCACAAATTTCCGTAACTTCGGACAAAAACTTTTATAATTTATAGTTCCTTATGTTTTGATATCCTCTCATAAAACTTAATACTTTTTTTCCCCTTCACTATGCTCATAATAAATTTCGATTTTTGATTTCGGCAGTAGCGCTCCGGCAATCAGCAAAAATGTTCTTTCTATTTCCGGTACCTTGTTAAATGAAATGTCTTTTATCTCTTACACATATCTGTATTTTAGAGGATGTTATAAACCGGCATATTTTGTCCCATAAATTTGTTTAAGTATACACATGTACAAATCTCCCATCTTTTAACTTTTATCTTATTTTATTGTTCAAAGGCTTTGTACTAGATATATTCTTCTTCATTTGAGTACTTTCTTATGAAATCTTTACAAGTACACATAATGTTGTGATGGCCATATTTAAACGGCTTGCCACTTTCTCACTATATAATGAGGCGGCATGAACTATTTACAACTTCTCATCTTGCCATGAGGCAGGAATTTAGAACAATTATTATCCGCCTGAGCACATTTATGCAAATTGAGATTATTCTACATACACACCTGCGGTATTGATATTTATACCCGTGCAGTTATCTGAAAAACTCAGCAGCAGCAACAGCAGAAAAAAAAAAGAAAAAGGAGTTCTTCCCTTGCTTATCCGTATGCTGTGCTGGAGATCTGCCTATTGTCCTACTCCTCTCTTGGACCTGCAGGAATTCCCTTCTACTCCATCGATGGCCCAACCTTCTGATCTCATACTAGTTGAGTAGATAGCATCTCCCACCAGTAGATTTACCGTTTTCTGGATGACCTAATCTTGCTTGCATTCGTCTAAGAGGATACTCGATAGTTATACTTCATCACTATGTCCCATGATAACTTTGGGATACAAACTGTATCCATCCACTCTTGCGCTTTGATGTAACTGACTCAAGTATACGTTATGAAATCTGCCTCGTAAGTCTGATATCAGTCCTTTTCTATTCACTAGTCGCTTGTTTAGTTATGTCTAATCAATTGATTTTATTGTGTCCATCGTACTACTATTACTCGTTTTCTATAGAGAATAATTCAGGTGTTAGTGGGCATAAATCGTTCGGATCGTATTAACATATGTTAAAGGTCTAGAATTAAGTTGACTTTCACAGTCACATAAAACTATTTTGATTTCTTGATAGTTCAAGGAGGTGCGACCGAAGACCTTTCTCGAAATTCTTTTTAAGAGTCATATCAACATCTCCCAAAATACACCCTACTAGGGAGCTGCAGGAGGAATAAATTTCCAGGAAATTGGTGAAAAGGATGCTATCAATCTTACTAATTTGATATTCTTCAGAGCATTTTCGGTTCCGACAAAATTCGTTCCATTATCTGAGTAGATAATCGACGGACGTCTTCTGTGTGTTATAAGCCTTCTCAGAGCTAGTATGAAATCATCTGATGAAAGAGATATCAGTAGTTATAAATGTAACACTCAATAAACCACACACGTGAAAATTACGATCCATACCTTGTTATTTCTTGATATTAAGGGGTCCGCAACATCAACTCCGATCACTTCAAAAATGAAAGCGTTTTTCACTCGATCTTCTGGTAGTTCTGGCACTAAATCGTTGACAAATTATGCAGGTTTTGGCTACCTTTTTTATAGTTCATCCGCTTTTTACTAATCCAATAATTTCCTCTCAGAGCCCCCATCAGGAATTTTACTCCAGGATGTCCGAGCTCTTAGAGTTTGCACAAAATAACACACTTGACAACAGGGTAATCAGATGGTAAAACAATTGGAACTATAAAATTTTCATGGTGTTCAAATTTTCATTCAAAATTTGAATGAAAACCATTGAAATTTATCATGCTAGCTTGATAAGTTTCCTTTTAATTCTCAAAATCCAATCAGCGTCTTTAAATGTCGACAAGGATTTTAAACGTTGAATTTCCTCGCCTTGGAATGAGTCTTCTTGAACCTTCTTCAATATTTTAAGTTCAGCCTTATTAAGTATTTCCTCAGACAATTCTTCTGTTTTCTTGATACATGTCTTAGTAATTTCATAAAACCTATATATCCAACCTGTAACTCTAAATCATTCTCTTGTAGGAAAATATATCGTTATAAAATTCGTCATTTTCCTTATTCAAAGATGATACTATAATTTTCTTCTTTTCTGCATATATAATATTTTCATCGGGTGAGAGTTCAAAATCTGGCCATTTTTCTCAAGAATCTCTAAGCCACGAAGGTCCTTCGTACCATAACTTCTTCAATACAGCTTTTAACGAGCGTCCTCTTGATGGCAAATCCGCTGGATTATGTATTCCAGAAACAAACTTCCAATCAGAGGCTTCTCATAGTTTTTTCTTATTTCGTTAACTCGGTTGGTCTCAAAAGTCATCCAAGAGCCTTTTTTCTTGATCCAATACAAAGCGTCCATTGAGCCATTCCAGAAAACTGATTCCACATTTTCCAATTTTATATCTTTCTTCACTGAATCTGCTAGTCTCGCTCCAATATTACATGCGGGTAATTCCATCCTTGATATGGATAGTCTCTTTTAGGGTACAACCTTAGATCTTGCTTGAACTAGTTGGCAAGTAAATTTCCCATCTTTTTCTACCCTTAAAAAAAAGTCACGTATGCCGACTTGACGCATCGCAGAAAGTGTGGAGTGTCAAGTTGGATTCATAAAGGTCTAAATCTGAAAGTCTACGAGGAATTTTTTAAATTTTTAGTTTAGGTAACTCGTCTTTCCATTTATCGAATCTTTTAAGGATATCTTTAGGTAATTTTGAATCCCAAGAGATTCCCAATTTCCAGCATTCCTAAAGAAGCAATTTAGGGATTAACGTTATGGGGCAAGTGAACCTTATGGTTCGAATAGCTGGTGTGCAACAGACAGAATTTTCCTTTTGTTGATTGGTTTACAATCGTTTGCTGTTTAAATTAGCTCACAAGACAAAGCGTTGTCTTTCTTATTCTATGTAAGAAAAAAAAACCCGAACTTCTTTTTCGTAACTTTAAGTTTTCATGTACAAATTCGTTTAACTCAGAAAGATAATTATTTGTCCATCCACGTAAGTCAAATTTAGCTGTCTTCTGAATTCTTTGAGCTTCTGATCTTAAATGTTTTAACTCCGAAACAGAGAGTCTACGCTTGAAACATAATTATATCGACATACATTGAATCTTTGAGTTTCATTGCAATATCTTTTAAAGGCTCTTCTACCTAATCTAATACATGATTCAAAACAGCTGTAAGTAGGAAGGGGCTGCATGATATACCGAATACAACCCTCATCTAAATATTCATCTAACATTCATAATCTCATCTAAATATTCCTCTTTCCACTTTCTAGTTATCTTCTTATTTTAAATTTTAATCCCACAATCCTTTCTAGTCTCACTAGCAATTCTACCACTTGATTTATTTCCCTTCTTCTAGAAATCCTGCTATTTTGATCAGTAATATGAATTTTATAATTTACTCCATGTTAGGCTATAAATAAGTTGATTACTGCCCGTACATCAAACAAAAATACCTTGGTGTAACGTTAGATAAAAAGCTCATTTTCGAACAACACATTACATAAATTAAAAAAAAACAGTATAAAACTGTAGTTCTTATGTTTCCCCTTATATCCCTTAAATCTACAATAAGTAGATGTAATAAACTGCTTATCTATACTCTGATAATGAAATTTATTCTGACATTTGCTTGTCCAGTCTAGTCCTACTATGCAATACCCCCCTTGACTTACTTGAAAACTCTCAAACTGTAGCTCTCCGAATAATAGTCAAAGGAAGCTGGTATATGAGAAACAACGACATAAGAAAATCCATAAAATACCCATCCCTAAAAACTTTCATCAGAAAACTCTCCAAAAAATCGACACATCCACTTATAGAACAATACAGGCCATAGAAAAACACACCCCACTCAGAAATAACCACAATTACATAGACTACGAGAAATATTAATCGAGTAGTTAATCCCTATTTAAATTCCAATATTATCCATTATTCTACAAACAAAAAAAGCACTGAACACACGGCCCACCCCAGATAGCAGACATCCGTAACGACCAAGGAGAATTCATTCCCTTGACACCACGAGAGAAACTCCTCGAACTACGAAACTACCAGACTGGACTAACATACAGGATAATTCCACCACTCTACAGCCTTCGCTTTTAAATAGTTTTTCCAAATAAACAGATAAACTCACTAAAATTTTTATCTTGCACTCTAAATTTATTAAAATCATCAAAATATTTTTAATTTAGTAATGGAATTAAAATTCTTTCCGTTACTGCTTTTTTAAATTTCTAGCAATAATCAACAATTTAATTGTTAAAATTATCTCCACCTTATTTTAATTAAATTTTTTTCACTTTATCTATCTATCTATATATATATATATATATATATACTGAAAATTTATGAAAGAAAATTTTAAAAATTTAAAAAGACAAAAATCCAGAAAGAAATGTAACAATGAAAGAAAAATAAATGAAAATATGGAACCCAGCAAGTCAAAAAGCAATATCGGGCTGAGGACCGATTAAGCGGGGTTAAACTAGTTTAATGGTACCAACCTTCCCCCTTTGCGACTTGGTAGGCTGAATTAGGAAATCCAAATTGCAAAAGAGTTCATGATTAAAAGATGCAAACAAATTCAGCGATAAAATCTACAAAAATAAAATCTATAATTCCTGGTAGGCTGAATTGAGAAATCCAAATTACAAAAGAGTTCAATGATTAAAAAATGCAAAAAATTTCAACGATAAAATTTACAAAATAAAATCTATCATTCTAAAAATTATCAACAGATCAAAATATAAAAATTACTTACAAAATTCAAAGAAATGAAGATTCAAATATGTGAGTAGTAAGACGGAATTTTCTTTAAGCTTCAAGATATATATCACATACTCAAAATGAAAAAATATAACACATCATCACCATATAAATTGAAAAAAGATTTAAATCATTGTTTGATTGGTAATAAAATGTAAAAGGATACAAACAATTGGTTGGTAATAAGTTGTATGGTAAAGGAGTATAACGGTCCAGAGAGTGAGTAAAAATGTAAGCTGTGTAAATGTAAATAAATAAATTCTTCACGGCTAGACCACTAACAAGCCGACTTTGTGGACCTATTGTTGTGTGGTGGATTTGAAATTGGATCACGATTCGCAAAGATGTTTAATATATTTGTGATGTATATAAGTATTTAAGAAATTTATTGGATAATCATGATCTAAACAGTTGTTGAAGAATTTTTTAATGTTATTAAATTTGTCTATTTTATGTGTGGTTAATTTGTTATTACGTAATAAAAAGCCCAATAAAATATTCCTATAAATGGATCTGTGTAGATTACTGTTCCAAAAAGGTATTTTAATTACATGGAATTTGAATCTCTCTCTTTTATCAAAAATATTACTAATAAGTCTATTGTCAACTATTTGCAAATCGAGATCTAAAAATTCTACTGTATTTGAATTAAGATTAGTTTTTAATAATTTGAGGTAATTAGGGTAAAATGAAATATTTGGTTTAAAATCCTCAGTTTTACCTAAAATAATTAGATCATCTATGTAACGAAAAAGAAAGTAAGAATCATTGTCAATCTGTTTTAATTCATAAAAATGTAAATAAAAATTGGCCAGACAATTACTAGCTGGACCTCCCTGAGGGAGACCCTGAATTTGTTTATAGAGATTCTGACCAAAAATTATAAAATTCTCTTGTAATACAAGTTTAACGAGAGTATTGAATTTTTCCTGTTTTATCGTTTGATTAAAATGATATTTATAGTATAAAATTGTAAGAACCTTAATTAAATCTTGAATATCTATTGAGTTAAAAAGGTCTTCAAAATCATATCCATGTATAGAGAATACCTCTTGTTCCTTCATGTTTTTGACAATTTCAAAACTATTTTTAATAATAGCGGTATTTTCAATATTTTCAATAGATTTTTGAAGAATGGATTGAAGAAGTTTGCCAGATTTAGTGATATAGGTGTTATATCCATTCGTAATACTTCGAAATTTTACAGGATTTTTGTGAAATTTTGGCGTTAAGAAAATATATGGAAATTTAATGTTTGTAAGGTGTAAACCCACCTTCTTATTGAATGCCAAAAGACGATTATTTATTTCTCTGTTACTAAATTTGGATAACTGGAAAGCATTATTATTCATTACATGTTCACTCAATAATTTATGATAGTAAAATTTGCAAATAATTGCATAATTTGCAGGAACCTTATCTACATAAACGATAACAAAATCCTTCAGCAAATCATCTATATCAAGTTTTAGATCTTTAATTGTAATTTCCCTATCCACTTTAAAATTCAAATATAGAATTTTCTTCAAAACACATGACCTAAATTCATCAAATGCCTCAATTGGCAAACCATATTTAATTGCAACCTTAAGAATAAAATTGTCAAAATCATTAGTAATTTGTTTTCTCACTACAAGGTCACCACTAGTAATCATGAGCCTGAATCCAGTTCCTTTATTCATGAAACCTCTCAATAAATCGCTTTTAACGATGTTCATGTTTCCCGTAACAACATGTTGATGAATGAATCAACATATTGTTTGTAATCTTTGCATTTACACACTTGTGGTGTTTGTGACTCTGAAATATTATTGTAATTAAAAAAAAGATCTACCAAGTTTTTTATTGTACTTAAAAGCTCTTTTTATCCTGATATTTTTAATTGGAAATAGAGCCATGTGTTTTTGAAACACACCAGAAAAATTAATTTTATTAAATGATTTATTCATAAAGAGAAAGGTGCAATATTCTGTAATATATTTTTCATTAATATTCATATCAATTTTCATTTTATGGCAAAGATATCTACATATATCTCCAATGATATGAAATCCTTGAGAATCCGGAATAACTTCATTATTCAAAATATTCATGACAATCTTTACCTCTCTTTTATTAAGTCCGAACATAAAGTGCTTAATATGTCCTATGAGATAGTTCTTTTCAAATTCTAATCCAAGTTGAAACATTTTTTCTTTATATATATATATATATATATATATATATATATATATATATATATATCTTAACTATTGTGATAAAATATCTCACATTTTAATGTAAATTTTTCTAAATTTTGCTATTGCTCGTTTAACCCTCATGTAAAATTCTTTCAAACCACACATATTATTTCTCAACTCCTGGGCAAGTGTAATAACCAATATTCTGTCTAATCTAAAACAATAGCCAACCCGGGGATCAAAGCCCGAGAGGGTTATGCACCCTAATAACCAGTTTTCTGTATCTGCCAGTACATCAACAGACCCGGCTACTTATATGTTAACAATTACTCCTAAGATACTCCATCATTCAACCAACTCTTCTTGTTGAACCAATCTAATTACTGTGCCCTTCCGGTCAAATTTTTTACAGTTCCATTTTTGTAGCATGTTTCATTCTCACATATCTATTTTTAACGCGCACTTGAGCATACTATATAGTATACATTCCAATTTTCTTGCCCTAGTTGTTGGTACTCCTAACCGCATTTTCAATCTCTTTTAGTATGCGCCCAATGCACTTTTACCATTTCTTACAGAATGAGCGGCGATTCTTAAAGCATTTGCAGCACGCTTAATAACTCACACGTTCTTGTGTTAAACCTTTTCGCGACGGGAACTTTTCAGAAGAAAATGTTCTTGAGGACGGGACATATAAGCGGAAAAATACTTATTGGGGTGCCTAGTCCTTACGGACTTTAATACCCAGTAGATTGGCTATTAGTTATGGGTGAGACAGAACTTTGGTTATTTCACTTGCCCAGGAGTTTAAAAATTAAATCATGAAAATTTTAAAAACATGAAAAATTAAATTAATTAAATGAGCAATAGTAACCTACTGTTAAAGAAATGCTTTGGTTTAATTGTTATGCAATTGAAAGAGGTATTTAGAATATCTTAGTTATTTAAAAAAAAAAAGTGGTGTTGATATTGTGCTATTTTTTATTTAAAAAAAGTTGAAAAAATTTAATTTTTAAGTTGCGTTGGCGGCAGTAGATCATTTAGTTTAATAGCCAGTTTGAAACCGTGGAGGGTGTAATTTATTTGCATGTTGAGAATTGAATCCTAACTACACCTGTGATGAATATATTAAGTTTGTCTAGATCGTTGTCTACTTTAGACATATTATTTAGAGCTTCAAAAAGGTTGGGAAATTTATTAAACAAATTTTGTAATTCATTTATTGCTGTGAGAAAGTTAAGGCTGTTCGGGTTATTATTATTAATAATGGTTGGTGGATTGATGGGGGCTTTTGTCGGTTCAAACTGACTGAAAGCTTCGGTTATATTTTGCACTGTTTTTGGCGCCATCTCTTGAGGGATTTGATTACTACAAACATTCGAAAAAAAAAAGGTTTTCAGTAACTGATCTGGTTGCTGTGTTGTTTCTATCTTGAGTTTTTTGGGTTTTCTTTTCGGGAGAAAGGGGCAGTCTCTCCAGGATGCCATATGTTCAGCTTTGCAACTTTGATGCCCTGTTTTTTCAGGTCCTCTTTAATTTCATCTATATCGGCATATATGGGTAGGCCTTCGATACAGACTTTCAAAGGTTTTTCGTTTATCGGTTGGATTATAAAATACTCAGCTTTCATATTAGTGAGGAGGTTAGTAATTCCCCTGCAATCATTTTCAGTCTCAGGAGTTATCTTGATATATTGGCTCGAAAGTTTGCCGACAGATTTCGGGTATTCTTGGTTTACTGCTTCTATTTGTAAATTATAGTTTTGTGCCAACCGAAGCATGATCGGTTGGATCTTGGGTGGTTGTGGGGGGAGAGGACAACGTCCGCTACCTCGGTATCTACTGCCGCGAGCGCATTGAAACTATTACTCGTTTTAATAGGTGTTGGTTTATTTAAGCTTTTGCTAGTATTATTGTTAGCCGTTTTAGATGGTGCTATGAATCCATCATTATCAGTTTTATTTAGTACTTTAGGAACTTTGCAAGGTGTTTGTTGGATATCGTTAGGCTTAGTCTTATCGTTGCTTAAGCTAGATTCCGCATGTCTTTTGCGGAGGTTTATGTTGGTTGGAATAATTACTTCTTTATAAACTTTTGAAATAAAGTTCCAGTCATTAATAATATTCGAAATAATGTTACTACCCTTAACTGGGCAAGTAGAAATAAAGTTCAGCTCACCTGTTGTTCTGGATATTTCCTCTTCGAGTACATTTCGTTGCTTTAGTAAGTTCAGTGTTGCTGGGTCATCCGCAGGAGTACCATGTTCAATTTCAATATCCATGAGTCCTTTAGTATAGTCCAGCCTCCTGTTAAGGAGTGTGATCTTCTTAGTCAGGAGTTTGATGGCTTCACGTACATCTTTTTCAGTCGTTGACAAGTTGCTCTCCAGCATAGCTGTCTCGGCGTCCATGGCTTTGGTGGCCATGTTAGGGTTTTGTACCAAGCTATCTAGAAACAGTTCTTGCCCCACTTTTTTCCAGAAGACGGGACATATATTTATTTATGTTGTTCTCCCTCCCCTTTTTTGTGGCGATGACTGACAGTTCTGAGCATTGGCCGACAAAAGGTAAGATAGCATGTTGGTCATCCGCTGTGCAGTGAGGATGTTTGAAGTTCGCATAGTCCCTAAAAACCAATGATTATCCCTTTTTAGAGAGAGTTCCTTTTAAAAGTCGAATTGTGTTTATCTAATTTTGATTCAAGAAAAGTTTTAAGATACTTTCTCAAAAATTGATTGCGAGCGCACTTTCTTTCTTACAATTTCATTGCGTGCTTCTTCATTAGTACCATAATTATAATTTTTAAACAGAAAAGTATTATTCATATGTAATAACCGGGAAAATGCTATTATTATTTTACTTAATATTTTCAATATTCATTTGCCATATTTTAATATTGCAGTACTTTTACTTTACAAAACATTTACAGATGAATGAAATGTACGATTTGAAAAAAATTAACCTTTATTTATCTGCACAATTCCTTTTTTTTTTTTTTTTTTTTTTTTTTTTTGCTAAGTTTTAAACAGTCCGAATAAATTAAACACTCATTCAACTAGACATAGTGTGTTACATTTTACAAAACACATTTCATTCAATTACAACTTTTAATTTTGTTTCAAATAATATCATTTTCCTTTATCCGAATACAGTTACTTGAGCATAAATTTTAAAAAATTCAATAGTGCTTAGATAAAGATTTAATTTTTCATAGTTAGGATGCAGAATTTCCAAAGAAGGGTAAATTGAATGCTATTTCAGAATATATTACTACTACTTTTGAATTAGTCATTCATGCGAACTTAAGAAATGAATATTTTCCTTAAAATTTTGTAAAGAAATCTATTTTTCAATATAATAATTAAAACACATATTCCTCCTAAATTTAAATAATGCAATGCAACCTAATTTGAACACAATATGCTTAAGTAAAATCCCAAATTTACTTTTCAAAATTGATAACATAAATTAACAATTTGTATAGCTTTTTGTGCAGTAGAAATAAATTACGGATTTGAAGTTGTTTGTAAATTATTCGCTTAAAATTATTCCTAAATACATTACAACTTACATATATTTTTAAAGTAGTTTCATAATCTTAAATGCTAGCTGAAGTTTTTTTTTTTTTTTTTTTTTTTTCTTTTTAAATACAGTACATACGTATAGTTTTATCGGTAAGGGTAATGTAGTGAGTAGGCTACTGTTGGCGATGAATTACTGTATTGGCGTAATTCTTTTGCTCAACCTGTAGTGCACTATGTGTGGAGCGGATGGGGAAGTGGTTACAGCAACAATCAGATGATTCCTGAGAACCAGCCCTTAGGACATTTTACTCTGAGTGATTTTAAATTTCACGAGTTTAAAAAAGGAAAACAACATGCTAAATATATGTTGAAGCACATTTGATTTGTCATGATAGAATGGAAGAGAAGGTAGGGAAGATGAAGAAAGTAAATAAAAGTCAGGGTGAAATTGCTTTTACAAGATGATTTTTTTTTTGTTATAATAAAAAGATTTTTTTTCCCCTTTTTATCTTGTTGCAACCTAGGTAACCGACTCAGCCATCGTAAAGAGAGAGCTGGTATCGAAGTCTAGAAGCGGACAAGTATCACTTTTAATATATGTAAATAACCACATTTTTATCAATTTAATAATGTGGAAGAAAAGAAGAAAGAGATAGAGAGATGAAAGCAACACATGTCTTCAGCGACAACTCTACTTGACACTGCGTCCATATATTAATTATATCAGATATAATTGATTTTTTTTATTTTTGTAAAAAAGTCTTGGTTTTTATTTGAGAAAACTTCTCCCATGAATTTCAAGGGTTGATAAGAATGATCGATTTTTTACAACGTTTTCTCTGAATTTCACTTGATGTGTGTGTGTCATCAAATTTTCGATCGTTAATTTAACCAACTTCCCATCAAGCTAGAACTCTTGAAACTTTGGGAATCGTTCTTACTCGCCTAACAATGCAAAATTTAGACATTTGCGACAAGTTTTAACTAACATTTCAATAATTTTAATATCAAAATATCCCTTCCACTCGGCGCTTTTAGGATTAGGGGGGAAATTTCTTTCCCCCTCTGGGAACACCGGGAATTCCACATACGCCACATGAGGTATCGTAAAACTTTTCTACTCACAAAGGGGAGATAGAAAGGGTTGCTGACTTTTAGTCAGTAATCATTCGCAAGAAAGAAACATTCCAATATTTGGCGCCCTGTCATATCACAATAATTTTTTCTGAATTCTGGTTCCCATTTTTAATAGAATGACTTACAAACTTTCAAGTGCATGTTTAGATTTTATATTATGAATTTTTTTAATACGTTCACAAATGTCTCTTTTTAAGTAAATTTTAAAGTTAAAAATTATGTTTTCTAGAATTTGATGTACAGCATTTCAGAAGTACTAAGAAAGTAGAATTTAAATGAATGACATGTCGACTAGAAATCATGAATTAGTAAAAATTATTAGATACATAACTTTTATTTGCTCCATTCGCAATTTTTTAGTCTACACAAATTACTAAAAATAACTTAATCTGAAAAAGAATTTATTGTATCCATTGCTTAATTATGAGATAGATTGATGAAGGATGTAGTGCAATATAGGCTAACATCCCTTAAGTATGAGAAAAATGTTATGAAAATATTAATAAGACATTATATAATGAATATTTGTCTGTTAAAATAATTTCAGAATTTTTTTAAAAAAATTTATTCTAATTTTTGTGCAATGTTTTCATGTTCCTAAAAAATAATAAAGTTCGTTTGTATTTTGTCCACGTTTTGGGGTCTAGAAGAGTATGACGCGTAATACATGAAGATTTATCTACACTTAGCCAATCATACTCAAATTAGCCTCACCTCACCTCCACGCGGTTAGATCTGGTTATCCAAAAATATTTGGAAACTAAGAAGGAAAGGCTTGTATGTGTTGTAAAATTTTTCAGTAAAAAAAATTTAATAAATGATTGATTAATTTGAAATTATAATCAATTTTTTTATGTGTTTATCACGTGTTTGTTTTGAATTTAATGTATAATAATTAATAAACTTTGTCATTATATAAAAACGTTGGTTTTTATCTCGGATTATTTATATTGAAGAATTGGAACAGGTTTTTAGACTTTTTTTTTTTTTTTTTTTACACAAAAGGGAAGTTATTTCTGTCATCGTTGGTTCGTGTGGCGGTTTGGTAGATGGGAGCCTGATTATTGTTAATTCTGAAATTTTTTTTCTTTCATCTCAATAGTTGGTAGTTGGGGGAGGAGCTGGTTTGAAATTTAAAGGATTTTGTGGGCAACCTGAATAATTAGCAGTATGGTTATTTCTACAGATGCAATATTTGGGGAGGGGAGCTATTCGACGATTTAATGCAAGTTCTTGTGTCATGGTTACTTGCACATTTCAGACACTTATATTCTTTTGTATAAAATCTTGAATGGTGGAAGAAGCTTTGGAATCTATAACATTGGTTTGCTTCAGGGCTGAATTTTTATTACTAAATGGTCAATGTGAGTTATTGAGAAGATATATTTATAGTGCCTGTTTTTGAAGAGAGTAACTAAAAACAAGGGAAGGGGTTGGTTACTTTCTTTAATCGAAGAATATTGACGGTGGAGGCTATGAGATTGTAGGAAGCTAATTCTTAATTATATCTTGTGGATCGTGATTGATTGAAAGACTTTTAATGACAATTTTAAGAATTCGCTCTTCCGTTCATTCGAAGGTGTGAGATTCTATCTTTTTATTAAAGATGTGATTTAGAAAGGTTCGAAAAGCTTCAATTGTGATGGGAAAAAATTTTAGATTTTTATTATTGTATTTGCCTTTAATTTCAGTATTTGCAAGTTCCATTGATTGTTTGAGGGTTTAGTAGGATTTTCAACATTAAAAATGACTTTGGGAGGTGAAGGGTGTGTTTTTTCGGTTGCAAAGATGCGTGAATTTTTTTTTTATCGAATTCGTAGTTCTTACATATTTTTTCAACATTTGTTAAAGATTCGTAATTGCTTTCAGTATCTGCTAATGCGTCAGCATCTTCTGAAAGGTCGGAATATTAGTTTGAGTTTTTAAGAATGAATTCTTCCTTTTTAATTTTTTTTAGTTCGGCAATTTTTTTTCAGGGAAGGTTAATTTTCATTTATTTTTAGCTACATTAAAATTGTAGTTTTTACTTGAACTGGAAGTCAAGGTACAAGTAGTTGGTAGGGGTTTCCGAAGATAATTGGCAATAAGTATTTTTATTTTGTTTACTAGATTTTATTTTTAATTGATTGGCTTTATTTTTATCCACTTTACGAAGTTCATATTGAACTTTTAGCAGTTTTAATCATAGTAAGATTAGTAAAAGTATAGGCTGAGAGCTTCGCTGTAGATTCCTACTTTTTTTTTTTTTTTTTTTTGAAATAATCGATTTGATTAATTACCATTTCGCACTTCTCTAAATTAAAAGAACTAGGTTATCTTTTTAATTCGTTACCCTCAAGTAAAGTTTCACTAAGGATGACATTCACTTGTTGGTCAGAGAAGATGACTTGTAGTGAATAATGGAAAGAATTTAAAGTTGCACTATTCATCGTAATTAAAATCCGAAGGGAATCACTAATAGAAAAGTATTAAAAGTTCATTCACATTTCATTAGTGCTAAGCACCGTGAAGCAGGCAGTCCACTACCTATGGACCATTCGTATGTCACAATAAATATGGAGAGTATTCAATTTGATACAAAAAGAAAGATGAAATAAAAAGTCCGGTGAAGTGATTTACATAGAGTGTGAGAACGACAATTTGATGCTTGAAAACGCTATCGAAGGAGCAAGATTGACTACAGGAGTATATGTCGGTATACCACATATACTCCTGTAGTCAGTGCCACATATACTCCTGTCGGTATACCACATATACTCCTGTTGAAACTCACAGCCCGCGGTCATAAAGTTCGCCGAGGAAGAATCCAAAGATCACTGCCCAGAGTAAGAATCAGTCACTGGAAGGAGAGAAATTTCTTTAAACGACTTCACTGCGAGAGGTCAAAAAAAGTGGGGAGAGTGACAGCAATTTTGATTACAGCGCAACGCAAATTGGAAAATCTTCCAAAGAGAAGATGTTATGTAAAAGCTTCTCTTAATTTAGCGCAACGCACCGTGCTTGTTTAAGAGTTTTCCCCCTTTTGCATCTAAATATAAATAAATAATACATATTCTAGAGAAATACTTAGTGTCTTTTATTGAAAAGAGAAAACATTATAGGAAGCATTTGTCTTCCTTTGCTTGACGAAAAGATGAAATTATTCTATTTTATACAATAGAAGTGACAGAAAATTTATAAAAGCTTTCCAGTTAAAAATTGCTTTTTAAATTTATAAAACTATTCTCAATAATATTTTTATACAATGTGCATTTATTCTTAAGCCTCTAGCAACTATCATAACTTAAACAATAAAATAAAAAAATTAAACACACACAGATCAGAAAATAAAAATTTATTTCCAAATAATAAAATAATATGTAAGCCGTAATCATTAACTCATTAATTTTCGATTTTCAACCTGAAAATAAATATTATTTTTGGCATAATATTTTACAAAATAAAAATAGAAATGATACAAACTATGTATTTAAAAAAAATGAAAGAGAGATTAAATTTATTTTGTAACAATATTTTCTTCCATAAATTATACCAATTTTTTATATTTATAAGAGAAAATTACTTAACACAATACGAACTTTTCAAATTGAGGCAAAATAACAAGCGCTTACGAAAATAACGATGTGAGAGATGATTCGTTATGCTTGTGAGGACGACTGGGACAAAAAGTGATAAAAGATGGGGGTTTTTTTAGCATGAAGATCTATCTCCCTCTCTTCTGAAAATAAGAGAGACTTGTCAAAGTATTGACGTTTATGGGTTTTGACAAACTCCTTAGCGATTCGAAAGAAGTTAAGAGTGCAAAGAATCTTTTTCTCTTCGCTCGTATATACCATTGAGATGTAGCTCGATCATGACAGAGTTTTGAGAAACGCGCTCACCAATATGTTTCTAATGCTTATCTAAGGGAGGTTGGAAAAGGAGATGAGTGTATCGATTTAAAAATAGTATTATTCGTTACTATTTCCAATAATACGCTATACTTTTAGGAGATTGAGTATATTTTCACTTAGAAGTATAATATATAAGATATAAAAACCAACGAACGTTATTTAAAAGACTTTCGATTTATCCTTATCATCGCCTAAATTCGCAAAATAAATTAATAAATAAAAAATAAATAAAGCAGAACAAGTGGAGAGTACAATAGTGCGCTAGTGCTCTATTTTTTTTCAAATACGTAGAAGATACTACAGAAGAAAACCTAAAGGATATAGTAGAAAAATCACTAAAAATAAAGCTATCATACGATGATTTAGACAAGTTTAGCTGGAATGAGAAAAATCTAACGAAGAAAAGATAAAGCATCTGAGGAAAGAAAGCTTTCTCGGTCAAAAACTTGATGATGCTACTAAACAATGTAGAAAAGAATGCATCCTAATCGGACAGGAAAAATAAGGGGGGGCGGGGGGCAAATGAAATAAAAGAGGAAGGCAAACAACAGACTAAAATCGCTGAGGTTAAAAACCTAGCTGAAATTTCTTGATAATCGCTAACTAAAATCACTGAAGCTGAAATTTCCATTGATACAATCTCCCAAAACAATGGGTCTCCCTCAAGCTGAAATTGCACAACTAAGAAAATATATCCTGGTATCATATTGATTTTTGTAACTAGTTGTGCGTTGTTGACTCATTTAAGTAGGTTTCAGGTTTATGGTCTATTTTTCCTGACAACTGACTCTCTGACCGACTATCAAGGGAAACAGCAGCAAGTAATTAACTTCTCTCTCAACACAGCTATTATAAAAATTATATAGCTGGGTTGCTATTAAAAAATTGGTTTGGCCTGCGCTTTTTCTCCGCTTCTCTAATCAGACGATTTGAGCCTTCAAAATGTTTAACTTTATTTACTTGTTTAACTTCTTACACATTCTTGCTATTCTTCAAGTGGCAAAGATATTCTCTAGCTATCACACTAATTTCTTTTTTTTATCTAGATGATATTGGAAATTTTTTGCTACCCAACTTCATAACAGCACTAATAAGTATCGGCACATTATCTTCTACATGAATTCAGGTTCCGAAATCATATAAATGCATTCTGTATAGCTCTTGAGCATTAATCTTAGAAAGACCTAGCTCTTTGTCTTGCTCTCAACAAGAAGTTAACTATCTGTTTAAATTTCATCTGCTAAAATTTGTTTACCTTCGCTCGATAGTAGCTTATAAGCTTGCTCAACATCAAAGTGCTCATCAAGAAAGCCTTTTTCCTCTGCACTACAGCCAGAAAATTTTATTGCTTTTTTTACAGCATGCATAACACATTTTAATCCAGAAATAAACGCTGTATTGCTATCAAAATATGCATAGCTAAAACCGATTCTACAAATTCTATATATAGCAGAAACGTGTGATTACTTGTAACTACATAAATAACAAAATCACCTTTAATTCCAGCTATGTAATTTGATAAACCACTGAAAGTTTTACAGACTTTATTATGAATTAAGTTCTATGATAAGCTATTAATATCAGAATCTAGTTGCTTCTCAAAATTATAGAGAGGGACAATTAGATTCTGCAACTATTAAAAGCAAAATCTAGAGCCACCCCGGGGTTTTTATCTTATTTGCTTCTCTTGCGTAATACGCTTATAAATTTCAGAGGAAGTTTCTGAAGTATTTAAAAATAAATTGCTGCTCTGTGAATCAAGCTTGAGATATGCCACGTATGATTGTTACGCAATTAATCGGATGTAACTTCAAATTGAGAAGTTGACTTTTTAATGCCGTTTCCTCTTTTGTATAGAATCCTAAATAATGCAACGCTTTTTAGTTAATGCTTGTAAATCGTTTTCATCCATAGAAACTCTCCTTTTCCGTATTTGTGGTTTAATCAACACCTCCTCTAATGCTCTGATAAAGTTGTCTCGAGGGTTTTTACTTTTCCATTCAATTAATTCTACTATCAGATCCTTAGAGCTTGACAATGCGTACCGAAATTCACTCGCTGGGTCGAGTAGTAAAAGCTCTTGGCCAGTGTCAATTAACTTTAACCCTGCTTCTCCCAATATAAATAAGTACTTTGCGCTTTCTGAAACATATACAAAAACCTGTTCACTCACTAAAGTTTCGATCAATTTTAATACGGTCTCAAGCTGGCTAGAGTTAAAAGAGTAACTCTTATTAACCTTATTAACTAAAAGAGTATTATGCTTTAAAACGAAGTGGGTAAAACGTGCAAGCATTTTTATGAAAGATAATTTATGAACGTAAGATAACTGTCCCTCTTGCATCATATCTATTACAGGATGGATAAAATAATTTAAAATATTAGATGCATAAATTCTGTCATAACCAGTAATTCTACCATAGTTTATTGGTTCATCTAGAATTGAACAAAATTGTTCTGCCATTTTGGGTGTTAAAATCATAAAATGTCTGGCAATACACGTCCCTTTATCCTCAAGCCATTGATAGCCTTTGTTAGAATACAGCGTTTCTATATATTGGATAATCTCTGCAACAAAAGGAGATTCCATAAGCAATGGACCCCATGGAAACAGCTCTTTTATATTAGTAGTTAATTTCTGTTTAATACATTTAGTGTCTCCTACCTCTTTACTTAACATATCTTTCATAAACTTATGATTAAGTTTATTTTGCAATTTAGCTTGAGCCAAGTAGTGTTTAACTGCGTTATACATATTATGACATGAAAATTCGTTATCTGCAGGAAAATAAAACGACTTTTTATAAAATTTTACTAGAAACTCTAAAGTTACCTCCAATTCCTTAATATCCGTCTCCTTGCAAAATTTTTGAAAAAGTTTTCTAATTAATGTTACGTCACCATTATAATAATAACGAGGGCTAGATTTTGGCCAATTTATACATGAGTCAACAGCTTTTTTCAATTCGCTTAAGCTTTTTTCAGACATAGCACTCTCAGGACTTGGGTTAAAAAGTTGTAATGATCCTATTGTCCGTATTTCTCTCAACAAATCACAATTTTGAATTGCTTTCCATTTATTACTTAAATCTTCGTCGCATTTTTTTTGTATCCCATGTTCAAAAAATACAAACATAAGTTCATTGCGATTAAAAAAAATATTTCTTAAAAGGAATTCACGAATTAACTTAAATTCAGGATCATCTTCTCTTTTACTTAACTTTCTAACCAATAGCTTTGCCATAAAATATTCAGCGTAAGAACGGTGAACAAAATGTACAATATCAGTATCTTTAAAACTCTTAATAAGACCCATTCCACTTAATTCATCTTGTAAAAATACTTGATATGTTTGATCTCTTAAAAACTCCTTACACGTTCGATCTTCAGAAAATAATGTTGTCAAAGCTAAGCACTCGTGTGCTTTTGTATACGATTCAGTTAATGCATTTCGTGAACCTTTACCTAATAATTCCCTGCCAATTTTTATCTTTTCTGTAAAATACCTTCCATATTGGTCATCAACAAACCTTTCGTACATGTCAAATATATTGTTAATTTCAAATTCAAAAGGATTAAGTCTTTCTGATTTAATATATTTTCTACACTCATCTTCAAAAATTCTAGCAACCATTCGTGCTTGAAGTACAATTCCTACTAAATTTCCTTCTTTCATAAGGTCTAATCCACTAAAATATTCTAGGAGTTTTTCTGAGAAAACATCGATTCTGTTTTCTTCCTCTTGATTTGAATTTTTTACATTTAACTTGCTAATCCAAAACTGCTTTAAAAATTCTTTTTGTTGTTCCTTATCAAGGGGATTCAAAAAATATGCAAATATTCCTAAAGCATTTTCTACCTCCAATTGCTTACTTAAGCGAGTTGTCAACCATACTTTTCCTTTTGTACGTTTTAGAGTTTTTAATAACCGAATCAATTTTTCTTGATTACGATTATTAATTTCGTCATATCCGTCGAATAGTAAAACAACTTGGCCTTGATGTTTCAGACGATATCTTAGCAGACTTATAGCCAAAGTAGTTTCTAAGCCTGCAGTAATTTCAGAGAAAAATTTTAAAATTCCTTCGAAATCCTCAAATTTCGCATTCTCTATATGCATTTGATGGTCTTTTAAATCGACTCTAATAAACCATGAAAATGAATCTAGCACATAGAAACACGTAGTCAATACAGTAGACTTCCCTATACCAGGGTCTCCAGCAATAATTACAGTTGAGTCTGTTAAATCCTTCATCTTTTTTTTTGGATCTTTAATTCCAAACTTTCGTAAGTCAAATAATCTACTTGAATGTTTCAATACAAACTTATTATCTATTTTTGTAATCCAGTGGAAGCCCTCTGAACTGTAAGAGTTAGCTAGATCTTTAAAGTTCTCCTCTGGATTCTCAGAGAAAATAAATCTTCCTTTTTCATAGCCTTTTTCACCATATTTTTTTATCTTCCCCTTTTCTCCTTGAGGAACTAGATCATTAAGGTAGTTTTCTTTGATAGCACTGATAGCAAATTTGTCTTTTTCTCTATCTTGTAAACAATTCTTCAATGAATCCTCATCCATTATTTGGTAGTCAAATTCGCGTGGAATATCAATATAGTAAGGATCATAATATGGAGAACTAGAATCTCTAAAATCAGGTAACTTATCCCCAACTACTATATCTTCATCAACAATAAACTCACAAAGTGCTTCACATTTCAACACTTCATCTAATTTATGCATCTCCTCTTCTGAAAGTCCATCATTGCTTGGTTTCTTATCCTCAATTCCTATTAAATACACTAAGCTTTTCGCCTGACCTTGAAATAATATTGTCTTTTTCAAAAGATTATTTTGTAAATAATCTGGATCTAAGTCTGAGATGCCCGTATTATCCGGCCTTTTCTCATACTTATTTTTCAAACAACCTTCTTCAAATAAGCTAGCTAAAATACTGTCCCCAAGCGTAATCAGGACAACCTTTTTCCCATTATCTTTTATAGAATCAGTCAATTCATTGTACAGTCCTTCTATGTCCTTACGTTTAATTTGAGATTCATTTTTACATATAATTACTAAGAGATTATCCTGAAATACATCTCGCTTTTTGTTGCCTGCAAACTTTTGTTGGCTTAATAGATTTCTCAATTGCCAAGCTGGTTGAGGTTTTATTTGATAAACTTTAGTTTGGCTCAGAATGATATTTTTCTCGGAAGAAACCAAATTAAGGATTTTTATGTCAGAATCTAAAAACTTCCTTAATTTTTGCAATTCTTCAGATTCATTATTAAAATTAATACATTTCTCGTTAATAAAATTACGGTACTCTTCATTAGGAATATAAAGCATAATCTTTTTTACCTTTTCTGCTCCCTCACTAAAAAAATCATCCCTTTTTAAAAGGGCAGTACTTTTAGGTTTCTTTAGCCAGTCAAGCATCTGCTTCTCAACATAATTTTCAATCAATTCAGCCATGACATCATCCTTTAAATCATCTAAATCGTTGAATATTTTATCTTTAATAAACTTGCCTAACTCTTCCTCATTTGGTTGCTCCACTGCAAATATCAATTTTTCAAAGAATTCTTTTATTTCATCAACTATAACAGAATCATTTGGTAAAGATTGCTTCCCTTCTTCATCAGATACAAGTTTTAATTTTCCATCTGTGAGTTTAGTATGTTCTCCGAAACCTGAAGATGCATCAATTTTTTTTTCACTTGCTATGTTCCATAAAATGTTACTATCAATATTTTTAACTATTTTCCAAGCTTCTTCCTCGAAGGTCATTCGAAAAAGTTCAGCCTCTTTAGAAAGATTGTTATTTTCTTTAAAATCTCGCTTAAACTCACAATACCACTTTTTGGCCTCTGAACTCTGAACTTTTTTTTTGTCAAATACCTCATTTATTAATGGAATATGATAAGCTTTAAAAAGTTCATCTTTTAAGTTTAAAATTATTCTTTCACCCCAAACAGCCTTTGCTAATTTCCTTGCCAATCTATTCAAGTCAGAAGCATCTTTTAATCTTTCAACTATATCTTTGTTTCGATCAAAAATAAACTTGTAACGCTTACCACCACAAATGTCTAGTATATCATCACGTTCATCCTTATTAGTAAGCCTTACACGACCTTCTTTGATCTCTTTCTTGATATGGTTACTAAAATCAGCATTAGTGCAAATAGTAAGATCTTTTATTTTTTCTTTATAATACAACTTTTGCTTAATTCTACGAAAAGAAATAAAGTATTTTTGTAAATTGAATGGCTCTTTAGGGTCTTCAGAAAGCAATTTGCCTATGGTAATCTTATCTTTTTCTGGATTCAATTTATGTTTTGCCTGTAAAAAACGATACTGTTCATCTCTACAAAACTTGAATACTACATCATCAAATTTCTCTGCATCTTTTTTTTCTGAATACAATTCGAAACTGTACTTCTCATCCAAAGCAGTTTGTAAAAACAATATTGATAGTTTTAATTGATAGAGAATACCATGTAAAGCTCTCCTCACTCCTTCTCCACCCAATTTATTCTTATGAGAAGATTGTTGAATTACTTGCCCAGCATTCGAAGGCGCTGATTGATTGAAATCATTTCCGATTCCACTTTCTAACCGATGTAATGGTTGTTTTTTTGAACTTCTGCCTTGAGAACCAGAAGTTCCTGGTTGGGGGCAATCAGACTCCTCCCCGTTCGCATGCATATCTACTCACACCCTCAAAAGCGATCGATAACCTCATTCGGCGCAAAACTAAAAGTTACCAAGCGTCTTAAATTTTGATTTTTTTTTTAAAAAAAAATTCTTGTATAAAATTTTCTACGCCTAGTGTAATATATCTTGTTACCTGAAAAAGCACAAAAGAGTTTTTCCACGTGTCAATAAAAAGGCTTTTAAGATTTTTGAAAAAGAAAATGTATCTCTTGTTTTAAAAACTTACACTTACTACATGTTATATATACTGATAGTTATTTGAACTAGGAGATTTTAAGTTTACTAATACGGCAGTTAATAATCAGAATCAGCTGTAATTCCTTGATGAATTTTTAATTGTAAATGACGAAGCTCAGATATATCGTGGCCTTACATCATTACATTTAGCAGCAGAAAATGGTCAGAACAGAACATTTAACAGAAGGTTTAGAAATCACAACTCAGAGATTTAATATAACCGCTTTACGCCAATGTATTTTGCAATTTGAAAAGATCGCTTAGAAATTGTTAATTTTCTTTGAGCACATTGATCTGAAGTAAATCATAAGACATCCTAGGCTTTGTATCTTTAAATTTTACATCACAACACGGCTACTAAGAAATAGTTAACACTTTAATTGAGAATGGAGCAGATCTTGATACAAAGACAGAATAAACTTAGTACACTTTTACATTTAGTTGTGGAAAGTGGTCATCTAGAAAACGGATTAAATGTTAATGCTGTAAATAAAGATTTAGCAATGCCTTTGTATTCTATTATACGAAAAATAACCTTGAAATAGTGAAAGCTCTCCTTGCACATGGATCCAATATTAATATTAGTCTTCAGGTATAGGTAATCACATAAGAGAGTTCATACAAATATTACGTCCTTACATTTATGAGCACAACTTGGTAATTTAAATATAGTTAAGGTTCTTTGCTTGAATTGAGAGCGAACGTTAATGCAAAAACAGGCAACAGGATCACACCTATACTCTTAGCGTCTCAAAATGGCATTTTAGAGTTAGTAGATATGTTACTAAAAGCAAAGTATGACGTTAACACTAAGGATTACGAAAATATCCCACCTTTGCATTTAGCAGCAGATCGTAATTTCTCTGGAGAAATTGAATATCTTCTTCTTGTAAAGGAAACTGACGTTAATGCTAAAGGCTTCGATAATTCTATGGTGACACAAGTTGGGAAATATATATATTCAGTGCAATGATTTGTGACCAATCTTAGAAGAAAGTGATATAATCTCTGCAAGAACAGCCTGGTGTCATGCTAATTTATGCAATGAAAATAACAGTTTGTCGCATACATTACATGTATGAAGTCTTCAGCCAGTATGATCTTGCTCTGCCCTCCTGTACTTTTTTTCTCTTTGCCTCGATCAAACGAAAACAGCTTGTTACTCAATGAAAAATTTGTAGCGTTAGGAATATTCAAAGCTGTTCGGTTGGCCCATCAATGCTTTTGTAACTCATTGAAATTTCTGGAAAAATTAAAGCAATAAACTAGTTTAATTTTATATTTCAAATTTAATATTTTGCATGAATTTAATGTCATAGATAAAATATTCGTTACTTGAGTTTAAAGAGCAAGTAAATATGGAAAGAGGAATTCATTAAACTATTTTCATTATTAATATAATTTTACTTAGTTATAATATTTTGTGACACTTAAAAACTAAACGAATATTTACATTTAAATTTAAGTCAAATCTTTATATAAAATATGCATGAAAAGATTATTAAAAAGTGTAATTATTAACATAGTTTATTTGTTATGTAATAAACAAGTTTTTTATCATATGTATTGCTTACTCACAAGAAAATTAATTTGTGACATGAAATGTTATAATCTTTTACAATTAAAATTATGCATTGCTTTTTGGTTTTTATAGTGTAAATTTTATACATATATGCTCACTTATAAATTTTAATACATTTCTAATTTTATTAAAATATCATAAAAATAGAGCTGTCCATGCTCTTATATAAAAAAATATCTTGACAACAAATAAAAGCCTATTGATACGGTGAATAAAAAAAAATACAAAAACCATGGTTTTGTTTATATACCTGGAAATAACGATTCTATTTGAAAAAGAAAAAAAAAAGGACATATTCTTTTCCGTTTTTATATTTCAATACTCATGCAGTTAAAAGTCATACTTTTTATCACAAAACATATTTCCCAATATTTAATAAAGATAAGCGAAATACCACTGACTGACTCATCACGGGATCTCAAAGACTATACAACCGATTGACTTGAAATTTAAGCATAGTTACTCATTTTCCAATATAGACGCTCACAAGAACGGATTTTACGGAAGTCTTATCCAAAATGTAATTTTCATCCATTAATCTATTCTTATCCATCGGTTGTGTAAATTTTGGCGATTTTATTGCCAAAAATGATATGACCGACGCCAAACCGAATATATATATATATATTTTCTATGTATACTGTGTATTGTTACCAATTAAGTTTACTTGGTGAGATTTGCGCGTGCGAAATGGAAAAATACCAAACAATTTATTATTGAAGCGCTGATAAAGAATTGGCAAGATTTTGGTGATGGGGCTCTTTATATGAAATTTCTTGCATGTCAAAATTAGGAAACGTACAGATTTAGCGATAGAAATAAATAAGTTTAGAATCACACGGTTGGTGAAAGTGTAGTTTAGCCTCAAAACTTATCGGGGTTTTGAAAAGTACTAAAATGGTTACTTCATACAGAGTAGCGCACATGCAAGACAATCTTCGTTTACTGGAGAACCTCGTTACATGGATGAACGAGCTTAAGACGCTATGACATACGTAAGACATTTTGACGTCCCGACTTTCTCGACTTTTTTTTTTTTAGTATTGCAAATTTAGGACAAAAATCTTATGATAGACACGATGTCATTGCGAGGGTATTTCATTTGAAAGTTAAGCACATGATGAATCTTCTAACAAAAGGTTGTATCTTTTTCAATATTAGGTGTAACATGTATAGGGTGGAATGAGTTTTTTATATATATATATATATTTATGGGGCGACTTTTTTACTAATTTTTTTTATTTTTCTCAGATTTTTTAAAGTGGTGGATAACCATTATTAAAGACAATCAATTTCTTAAAATTTTTAATTTAGATTATCATTATCGTTTAAAAATTGAAATTTTTCTTGATATTCTACGTATAGGTTGTGAAATATAATATTATCGTCTGCCCTAGTGAAGCGGGTGGATATCAGGTAGTATTTAATAAAGATAATTGTAGAATATCAAAGCATATTTGCTGTTCCCTTCCCTTAACTTAGAATAGATTGCAACACGCCATGTAAGCTCTGGCTGCCATGCGCAAAAGATGGCGAAGTTCTCAGAACTAACATGTCACCATTTCTGTTGAATCTCCAAACGCGAAATTTACGCTGCCGCGCTGTCTTTTATAAACATCTTTATATATTATATGCTGCTGTAAATAAACCTGCTTTAGTAATTTGAACATGGTTATCACTGCGTTAACTTCCAACAATAATCTTTATTTTTACCAATGAACATTTCCAATAAGTGAATCCTATTTAAAGGCCTGAGTTGTAACTGGTTTTAAACTATCGAATAGCCTATAAAGACTGAACAAAGGAAACCTTCGCCTACTAAAATGACGGGGCAATGCATACATTTATACAAGTTAGCAAGATTGGCTAAAGCTCTAAGAAAATAAATTACAAAAAAAAAATATTTATATCTCCCTTTTCGAAACTGTAATGTGGATCTTGTTAACTATAATTTATCATCTAATAGAAATGAAAAGTTGCATTATTAATCATTTGTGTTTGTAATGTACATACTTAATATTTTACGGGTCATCCTCAAAGATGAAAATTTCCTCTGGAGCAAGTTTCTCACAATTGTATACTTTCTATACAGTATTTTAATTAACAAAGATCGCGAAATATGAATCTCACTAGACTTTCTTTTGTAATCTCTAAAAGAGAATGTTGTCTATTTTTATCATAGTTTTAAAACATGATAGGTTTGATAAATATGTGATCATGAGTGGACTTCATAATCAGAAATGTTTCGTAAATAGACTTCGTTTACCTAAAGTCAATTTTTGTGTTACTAATTCCTGTAACGCTGGTATTCCTAAGATTCATGTGAAAATAAAACAAAATTTTCGGCCCTTCTTTAAAAAAAATGATATAGCAATCGAATTACATTTTGAAAATCACTTTTCATATTCTATAGCAAAAATTTCAATACAAATTAATTGTTTTTTTACAGTAATTAAAATTATTTAAAAATGAATATCAAGTCGCAGAAAATTTTTTGCAAGAGCCTTAGAAATATTTATGCAATTTTACACTTAGAAAATTTGTCCTTAAATATGACTTCAAAATATTCAAGAATAAGCACAATTGTCCTGAAATATTTTTGTGATTTCTTTACTCACATGATTTTTATAATGGGCTTACTTTAACTCACATTGTAACTGTGTCTGGCTCAAAACTTTAAAAGCTTTTTTTTTCTCGCATGTTAAAGCGCTCAATTTAGCTGAAATTTTCAATACAAATTGTTTTGAATGACAATACGATAATTTAATTATAATTAACAAAAATTAATTGATTAAAACTAATTATTTACAGAATTAAATTTTACGCCTAGTTTCTCGTCAAGTCGCCAAATCCGTTGTGTAATAATTTATCGTTTGCTTCAATTTTAATTACATGTGACCGATATGATATTCAATTTAATAATGTATCGTTTGCTTTGATTTTAATTACATTTAGCATAATTGATCGACGTAATGCATAATTGAGCTAAAAAAAATTTACTCGAATTTTTTTAGATGATAAATTTAATAACGGTCACATAATAAATTATTGAAACTAATTATTGAATAAATTCAATTTGACTTAACGTTCCCTTTTGCTCTTGAAATTTAAGGCATTAAAAATTATGTTACGCAAAGTGTGAAGATTGAAAGAAAACCCATGTTCAAAAAATTTGTTTTTCACCAGTGTCATTCAAAAAGCGATTCTTTTAAAACGATATAACTTTTGAATCACATGATGAAAAACAAAGCATTTATACATCAATAGATATAAGCATCAGGGACGAATGCTGTAATAAACAATGATAATCAACCTAAGCGCGTTACATAAAATAAACATTCTTTTATTCTTTGATACTAAAAAATTAAATTTTAATTTTTAAAAATTAATTTTAAATTTTAAAAATTAATTTTATAATTAAAATGAAATATTAATAATAAGATGAAATAAACTATTTATAAAAAAGTTATAAGGATTTGTTTATAAAAAGGGGGACATTTTAAAGAATACATGTTAATTGTAACTGCGAACAAAAATTTATGTATTTGGAAGCATATACTGGAATGCATTATTACATTTAGGAGTATAGAATTTTTATTTTTCAGTATTGAAAGCTGTACACATAATTAGACTAAAGTCCTTATATTTATTATATATGTGTGTGTGTGTGTAAAAATTAAATTGAAAAAAATGTTAATTTAAACGTAATCAGTGAATTAGAAAATTTGAAGCTTTAAAAGTTGCAGATTTATCCACACATTTCCCACTCTAACCTTCAGCTTATTAAAATTAAGCATAATCATTATAATAACTTACATTACATTATTATAAATGGGAATCATTGGAATATCTTCTTAACATTCCTTCACATCAAATAAAGAAAT
Source organism: Nephila pilipes (assembly GCA_019974015.1). Taxonomy (NCBI): domain Eukaryota; kingdom Metazoa; phylum Arthropoda; class Arachnida; order Araneae; family Nephilidae; genus Nephila; species Nephila pilipes. The sequence goes on from BMAW01024258.1 coordinate 52,122, forward strand.
CTAAAAAGAAAAAAAAATGATGTAGTAAATACAGTCATATTGAATTTTAACGATGTGAATACCTTTTGTCTCCTGTATTTTTTCGGAATAATAATTCTAGTAAAATCAAATAATTCCTTGATCACGCCATACAGATACGAGTATAACTCATTCAGATTGAGAGAACACAGAGACATTTATTTTATCTCAATTTTCAATTTGACTGGTTGTTTGGATTTATGGGATATAGAGCAACAGAGGCTATTATCTTAGTTTCAAGTTTTAAAAAGTATTTGAGCTAAGCCCAGAACACGGACATTATTTTTTCAACGTTTCTTTTTACCTATTGGCGTACAACTAACTCTTGTAACATGCAGTTGAACCTCGTTAAATAATTTGTAGCAAATTTCGGAAGAATAAGATAGTTTTATTTACGTCGCACTTAGAAGCAACAGGATGGCCATTGAACAATGTGATATGTATCATAGGTCCTTTTAATGAACATGTAATTATTTATATGGCGTATGTTATCGGTGAGCAAAACTTAATTCATATCCAATCCACACAATGGGAAGTTCATCATTTTCTTTGAGATATTTTATAACGCACTCCTTCAAATCCCAAAATCTCGCATGTGCCCATGACAATTCAGGAGTAACTCGTCGCCCTCTCCTGTTTCTTTCGGGAAAAGTTCCCAAAATCGTTGTCGATCAGAGCTCGAGTTCGTATTTTGTTGATAGAGCTCGTTTCAGAATCTACAACAGAAGACAGGCTTATATCCTCGGCACATAGAGCTTCTTGATAGATAATTACAGTGATACTTAAAATTTTTTCTTCCCGAATAATTTTCGAGCAATGTCACAAAACCTTTTATTCTGCCAGCCATACAAGGCATTCCATCTAACATCTATTCCTGAATATTGTCCAATTTACTTTTTTAACTTCATTTACATTGTAGTTAAAATAGTTGACGCAAGTCAAGAAGCTCATCCCCAATATAAAAATTATCGTTCGTGTAACTCATAAATATGGTTAACAGCACATTGTATTGGATGTCACAACTTTCATCCAAAGCTAGTGAAAAGTATGTGCCATATTGTTGTTGAGAGACAACACTCCAGTTTATGACACCTACACGACGTGAATGAGTGAAGGTTAATGGCGTAAGAACCAGATGTGGCTATGCTGTGCCAAACAAGATGTAACTGTGGTCTAGACGTGTAAGAAAAATTGAAAAAAAGACAAAAAATGATTGACAAGAAGGAGGGTTGAAAATAGAGAAGGATCGCTAAGATAACCCGAGGTGCGTCACCCGTGTTTACCAAAGACAGTAAACCCAATGGGGAAAGAAAAAGATCACTGGCGTGCCTACGGATGATGATGCCCATACTTACCTAAAGAAGGCAAGTCTCTAAGGCCCTCTGATGTAATCCGCAGGGGCAGAGTGCCCGGCTATAACCCCAGATGCTGAGTACCCATTTGAGTCGCTTCTTACGACATGCATGAGCTACAGTGGGACTATTCTATCATAACTGGTCACCACACGGGTGCATATACATGACGTATAACAGTACTTCAAGACTAAGTTATTTTATCGACCATATTTTTGACTTTTATATCACCGACATTTCGGGGAAATATTCTCCATCAGAATAAGGTTTTTTTTTTTTTTTTTTTATTGCGAATCAATAATAAAAAAATTTATAAGAGGCAATTACTATAGTTTCCATTTCGTAGCTTCTCTTCTGAAATTGAGATTGTCGGTCAGCAATCGATTCTTTTTATTATAGATAAAATCGGTTCGCAACTATGAACAGGCAGAATTTGTGCTGTTGAAATCACTAAGCAGTTGTTTTAATATCGGTTTAGGTTAAGCTTCCCCATATCAAACGAACAAGTTTAGAAGTATTTTGTGGAGTAAACAAAAACTGGTCTTCCCATATAGTATTAAAATCATAAATTGCAATATCCTCTTCCAATTTTCTTTTCGATGTCAAAGGTTTAATCATTATTAACTATATTAAAAATAAAAACATTTAATCCGACCCGCGACATATAAATTTAATAAAGTTTGAAAAAAAGCTTAACGTCTTGCTCGGCTGTTTAAAATCAACCAAGCCATGAAAATAGAACGCAGCTAACACAAATCGCAATAACTCACTATGTGCCAAAGCAAGGCAACTGAAGCCATTGGTCTCGTCTCGTGACCGCACTGTCTAACGCATCGTTATACAACACGTCAGGCTGTGCTGTTTTCCGGGGTGATTGATTCAGTAGCAAATAAGTAGATTATTTTACAGATTTTGTCAATTTTCCTAAAGGCAAAATTATCATTTTTCAGATTTTTTAAGAAGTCTTCGTGTGCAACTATTAGGACTAGCCCCCTTGGGTTGTCCATGACAGCTTTAAGGTAACATATGTGTGTGTTAGTAGTAAATTGACTGATGAGATCTAATTCTTTTAATGGACAAGGTGAATTCTTATCCTCGTTTAGCTTAAAGGTACACATCAATACAACATGAATAAGACGAAATTTTGTTCTTCTACCACATGTTAAAAGTATTCAATGGCCATTCAAGTTGCCAACAGCTCTGTCACATACCCTGTATCTTTGTTGGGTTAAAGAAAGATTTAAAGTAAAATGATAGCGGTTGCCAACCCGCGTTAACTTGTTGGTGATGCGTCCACTAAATGGCGAGAGTGGCATTAACAGAAGGATAACATAGGACAGTGGACTCTAGAAAGGTGGAAATGCAAATTCCCGTAGCTTTACCTCCATAACATCAAATTTGACGAATGGTAGTTAATCCAAATAGATATCAGAGTATAGCTATATAAAAAGGAGAGATATCCAAATATGAGAATGAGAGAGAGAAAGTTAGTGCAAAACCGAGTAAGATTCTATTCCTTCGATATTTTCTACGTTCCTAATTTGTTTTATTTGAATAAACTATTTCCTTTTGAAAAACATGTCATCGTTTTCATCAGCCTCCTACAAGCATAATTTGCGTTCTTGCACACGGCACAAAACGTCGGTAAAAAATTTATGAATGCTAAGAATCATTGCGAATCTTTCACGGAGTCTTCCTTAGGGAAATTCATGACAGCCTATATTTTCTCTGGGTGTGGAGTAATATCATCGGGAGTTGGCCGAGGAACTTCACCAATGAATTTATCAGGACACACTTAGAAACATTTAGTAATACACCCAAATTCTCGAAGCATTTGGATATCCGTTTCAGATGCTGTAAATGCTGCATTTCACTCTCTGATATGATGAGGGCATCATCGGGCTATGGCACACGGAAATCAATATCTTTTGAGACACAGTGAATAAAACTTTGAAATGTGGCAGCGGCTTGGTTTGGTTTTAATAAGAACTAGAAGCAACACGTGGGATATTGGCGATGGACCTCGTAATTTTGAACCTCGGATGAGTGACAAGGACGACACCCGAGCTGGCACCCACTCTCCTAACTTCCACGCCAACGGGAAGACTTTGGGCCCCGACAGATTTGACATGCATCAGCCCCGGCTACACGACGGATCTTTGGTGACCTATAGGCTAGAACCTACGACTCAACGAAAAACACCGGCAGGGAGTCCGCTACCATTACCAGTAAGCTACCGAGTTGACAAATATAGCAGCGGCATTGGGAAGATCAAATGGCATGTAGAAAAATTTAAGCATTCAAAATGGAGTTATGACTGCTGTTTTGAATGTTTTCTACCAACACCGGAATTTGATGGCAAACATTTGCCATGTCCAGAGATGAAAAAATATTTTCCTCCTTTAGAACCTGCAGACAATCGTGAATGTGAGGAGCCGGATAGTGATTATGGTACAGTTACACCGTTCAGCTTTTCGCAATCTCCATACGGGCACCATTGCTTCTAGTAACCATGAGTAGCGAGAAAACCCAACAATATATCGATGGTCTACAAGTTTCAATGTCAACAAGATAATTAAATTCCTGTTTACAGCCTTTCAGTTTGTCCGGGGTAGGTCTTCGCGGTCTAAAGAAAACCTATGGTCAAGTAGTCTGTATTCAGTGTTTGATATCATGCTGATCTTGCCGTGCTGAGAAAACGTCAGAGAGGGGGAAATTGAAGATAATAATTGATGGAACTTAATACCTCCGCTTTGATTGTTTTGACCCCTGCACTTTTTCTACATAGCACAGTTCCTAGTCATTGTAATTTTTTGAGTGGATCGATCAAACAGCCTTGGAAGATGTCCACTAATAGTCTGAAGTGAAGCAGGAAATCCGCACCAATGACTGGTTGCGAAATTGCTGAGATGACGAAAGGCCAGTGAAAAAGGCCTGAATTCAGTTTAAGTAGTTTCTGGCCAAATGTAAGAAATTATTGTCCCATTTGCCGCAAGTTGCATTGGAGCTTAGAAGACTAACCATTCTGCTTTGATGTTAAGAATGGAATCACTTAAATATATGCACTAGTATCAATGAGAAATTCCAAAGTTTATTTAACTGAAAGATATAAACGGAGTATTTCAGTTGCGCTTTCAACCGCTGGGCCAAGTGATGGCAATTCTAGTTTTCTGACTGAAACAGAGCATGACTGCCTGCACTTTGTAACTCTCTACTTAAAGCATTGGTGATACCAATAGTAAGCCAGATTCTGTACCTTTCGGTTGGCTGATCGAGGAAGAAATCATCCCAATCTATGAGAACGGAATCGATAACATATCTCAAGCTGAAACAAACGTGAAGAAATCTACTTCAGCATCGCATAACTCTTGATTCTTTTGATGTTACTGCTCTGATGATAGTATTATTTACCGAAGCAGCTATCTCAAAAGAATTCTGCCAACTCTATTATACTTTCGAGCTTGTCATTAGAAATAGGATTGATAGTTAGGATTTGCTGAACATGTCATGGGTTTAGTTTAGTTTTTATTAACGTCGCACTAGAAGCAACACGAGGGCTATTGGCGACGGACCTCGTAATTTTGAACCACGGTCAAGTGACGAGGACGACACCTGAGCTGGCACCCCCTCTCCTAACATCCACACCCCGCCAACGGGAGGACTTTGGGCCCCGAACAGATTTAACGTGCATCAGCCCCGGCTACACGGCGGGTCTTTGGTGGCCAAGGATCGAACCCGCGACTGAACGAAAACCGCCAGCCGCTATCCACGACCTTGACCACTAGGCTACCGCGGCCCCGAACATGTCATGGGAACCGTTGTAAAAACAAAGAATTAAAATAGTTAGTAATTAGTAGTAAACAATCAAAAATGTCTTCACTGACAATTTTTCAAAATAAGTGTTAAATACACGTGTATTAGTGTAAGATTAGATAAATATATAAAGATTTATTTTATTTTCCATTTTACGGAACTAATAATTGCGTTTAGCTTAAAATACATTGCATTTGGTAATTTATCGTTTACTTTAATTTTAATATCTGAAAAGAATATTATTGTCCACTCGAATATTTAATCGTTTTTTTAATTCTAATATTTTATTGAAAAACTGAATTATTTTAAAAAACAAGTTAACATCTTTGGAGGCTATGTCTGTTCTATGCAAAACATGCTACGTAATAATTTTTTCCTTTATTTCCTGCCTTGGTTTTCATCACTCGTAAATGGCGGGAAGGTTTTTTGGTCGCCGAGCTAAATTTCGGGAAATAGATCTCTTAGCAGCTCTTCTTCAGAATCATCTTATTGAAATCATAATAGATTACAAAAAGCAGCGTTCGGCTCTTCGGACAGTATATTCAAAATAATGTTCTTTTGTACTTTTAATTCTTTTGATTGTAGAGCAAAAATGACATATTGGAATTTGGTAACTTTTATTTCATTCCAGGCAGTGTAACATGGCGTTCTACCTGTTTAAACAAAATTCCAGGATTAGCTCGCCAAAATGGCAGAACTTTAATGAAGTCATAACGTTTTTTTCAGACATATTTCGAAAAATAACAGTTAAATATCGTAGAAATTATGTTTTTTAAGTCCAGAAAATCACAAATGTTGGATTATTCCGTTTATACCCAAACTATTGAGGTAGGATTCGATATAAGAATATTTGGTACTTCCCTGTTATAGTGGTGCCTGACGATGAATCGCCAAACGACTGAAAAATATCGAAAAAATAATTTATTAGCAACGTAAGCTTCAAGTTTGACAACGACCTTGGCGTAATTGTTATTTGGCGGCCGACGCGAAAAAAGAGAAGTACCGAATATTTATTTCCTATATATTTAAAATAATATAGAACACATAAGATTATTTTCAACAATATGAGGCAATAACTTTTCCAACCTCTAGAATTTTGTCTTTAATCATGCAATGTATAAAAGGTCGTGTTAAGTTGTAACCTCTCTGCTGCCACAAAATGAAATCATTCACACTATTGTGTAAAAAACATTTACCAATGTATTTTGGCACATTACATTTTATTACTTTTCTCTTTGACAACTGATAAATGCTTATTGTTCTGGTAAATAAATAAAAAATAGAGTTTGCAACAAAAAAAACATCAAAATAAAATATTTTTCCTTTTTTTTCCTTTCCTATTTAAAAAGGCAGTTTGGTCATATTTTTTATTATAAGTCACATTTCCACACACACACTTAAAATCAGTACATCCCAATATTTTAATAAAATGAACATTTCCACTGAATGAACACTATTTTAAAATCTCACTTGACGTTGCTTTTAAACTACTGAATGGATTCCATTGACTGTGGCAAGGAGATCTTGGTCTACATGACAGTGCAATATGTATAATTACACAAGCCAACAATATTGGGCAAAATTACAAAATAATAATACTAATAATTAACTATAAAAAATAATACATTTATTTCTCCTTTTTTGAAACAGCAAGGCGGATCTTATAAATTACAATTAATCCAACAGAAACTATATTATACTTCTAACTAATCATTCATGTTTTATTAACACACTTATTCCCTTAATATTTAATTTCTTAAATTCATTATGTTATCATTCATGATAAGAATTTTCTCTTGTATGTTTCTCACAATAATATATTCTCCAAGCATTATTTTTTTTTTATCTGTATCGCTTGAAATACAAACCCTACTTGAATGTCAATGAAAACGTCTTTTACAAAAGGTTGCCAACGAAAAGAAAAATGTTTTTTACAGAATGTTGTCAATTTCCACTTTGGAATATATAACAACAGGTTTCATAAATTTACAGTTATTTGAGGACTTAATTTATCATCAGAAATGTATAGCAATCAGTCTTTGTTCAACAAAAGTCATTTTTTTTTTGTGAGGTGCTAATTGCTGTAATAGGGATATTAGTAAGTTTCATATGAAAATATAATACAAAATTTTCTGTCCTCAATGAAAAAAGATATATCCATTGTATTAAATTTAAAAAAATCCCCTTTTCACATTGTCATGCAAAATATTTCACATGTATCAATTGTTCAGTTGACAATAAACTGAAATTAAAGTTATTCAAAACAATAAAAAAAATTACAGAAAATATTTTGCAACAAAATTTAAAAAAATGTAAGTAGCTCTACACTTAGAAAAGATTAGTATTTAAACATTTTTAAAAACCCAAGAATTTGCATTATTGTTCAGAAGTATTTTTGCAACAAAAATTAAGAAAATTTAATGCATTATTGTTCAGAAGTATTAAACTTCTTAGCTTCTTCTTTGTTTTATTTTCAAAATGATATATTGAAAATGACATGACTTTAATTGTAAAAATTGTATGATGAAATACATGTAAATATATCAATGAATGTAAATATCATGGTTATCTCTTATATGAAATTATGATCAACAGCCAAAGAGCCTTATTTCAAATAAACATCTTTTTATTATTTATGGTTTTGATGTTACAAATACATTTTATTATTAAAAGGAAAAAATATTATAAAAATATTTTTTTTTTATAAAAACACACATTTTACAGAATAAATGTTAATAGTGACAGTATATATATATAAATAAATAAATATATATATATATATATATATATATTTACAGTCACTATTAACATAGTCATTTTTACATATTAGGAATACACTGGAAGTATATAAGAAATCATATTATTACATTTAATAACTTAGAGCCTAAAATTTTAAAATAATAAATGTTATACATGATTATACAAATGTCAGTAACTCTTTCCTTAATATAAATGTAACAACTAAATTAAAATAAAAGTTAAGACTAAATCCTGACATGTAATAAATGAAGTTCAAGTAACTTAAGCAAAAGGCTTTAAAAAGATGTAGATTTTTCCTCAGGATTTGCTGTAACATTCAATGTAATAAAATTATACATGAACATCAAAAATAATTTACCTGCAATTATTAAAAGAAGTTACTGGTATTTCTTCTTTCCATTAATTCATGTAAAACAAAGAATCTGAAAAGAAAAAAAAAAAAAAATCAGAAAATGCAAATGACTTAAATATGTGCAAACCACTTAAAACCACGAATAATTCCAAACACCTTTTAAAATTTTCATTTGAATTATTAAAAAGAAATGCAATTTTCTAATCAAAATAAATTTGTAAAGAACCATTCTTTAATCTTGCAAATAAAATTTTTGAAAAAAAGTAAGTATGCATTAAATATATGGTGAACTGACTGACTGCACTATTTAATATTTTGATGAATAACCAGCATTATTATATAAAAGTACAGATTTTATACTATCAGCATAAAAGATATTCAAATAATTAAATGAAAACTCTTATGACATATAATCATATTAATATAAATTTTTTTAAATGAAACATATCTATATAAATCTAACTATCTGAAAATAAATACTTCAAAAAATATATATATACAGAAATTTGTAATTAAATCTCCATTCATTACATTATTAATAAATTTTTCTTATATATTCTCATTAAAAATTTGGATTTTAAAAATTATATGGAACTGAAAACACATATGAATGTCTTGAATCTAATTCATATAAACAAAGAAGTAATAAAATTTTTTTAAAAAATAATGAAATGCAAGAAAATTTTATTATATTAATGAAGTTTCAAGTACTAACCCAAATAGTCTGTTTTCATTTTTTTTAAACTGATCTTACATTTATAGACAGATATCTAAAGGTACACAAACACATCATTCAGTAATAAAAATACTTAAAAGTAAAAAGCAAAAACACAAAATCATAAAAATTATAATCTTATACAGTTAGATATTTAAAAAAAAAAAAATTTTAGAGGTCAATAAAATTTCTTAAAAAATAAAAATAAAATTTAAAAAGATTTATTAAAAAGTTAAAATTACCAAGTTACATTGAGAGATATGCAGAGGTAAAACAAAAAAAATATTTATAATTTTAAAATTACTTTATATTTCCTAATCTAAAAAAGAGAATTTTATATCCATCTTAATTTTGTGCTTCAAATTTATGAAATAACTAGTAAAAAATACAATCATTAAGACATAAATAGTATAAAGTTTTAACAGACAAATAATTTCTTAATCAGCAATCAAAACTATATTCCCTTTTAGTACCGAGACATGAAAAAAACAGTTAGGGTTCATATTAATGTGAAAAAGTGCAATATTTATTAAGAATTCTTTTAGTTGCAGAAACTTAAATATATGATTGAAATTTGTGAAAAGAATGAAGGGGAGAAATTTATTTTGACCATTTCTGCATTAATATATATTGTGACTTTTCTAAAGTAAATGTAGAAAGTTTTTTTTATAAATAAATGGAACTGACTATCCCTTAAAATGTATCTAAAGCGAAATCTAAAAAACAAATTTAAATTCTGTATTTTCATGAAAGAAATATATAAATATTTGCCTGTTTTGAGAAGATACAATACAAAATTTATCAGTTTTTAAACTCGAGCAGTTTTTAAAAAGAATCTTGTAATTCTAAGATTTGCTATGTATTGAATACATTTTATCTAAAATACCATAATTTTTAAAATAATTTTTTTAAAAATATATATATATAATACAAATATAAATTAATAGAAATCTTTATATCCATGCAAACAAATAATATCCACTAGAGCATTATGAAATAATTTTGTAACAATTTTTAGCCTTTTGCTAATTAAGGTACTATTTACATGCTGAAAGTAATTCTGTAATGTAAAATATACAAAATACATTCTAATCAGTTGGTGAAGCCTAATGCATAACAATAACACAATTCCCCAAATATAATTTTTCTTTGAAACCATAAATATCACATACTGAGCCAGCTGTATATTTTCAACATTATTACAGATGTCAGAATAGCATATTAGATATCAAAACAAGGAAAGTAACGAAATTTATTGAAGATTATCACAATTCATATACATAGAAAAATACGAGAGTACCGCTTTAAAAATTTATGCCTCTTAGATGAAAAGAAGTGCTGCAAAATAAAGATAAAACTAACATGCATCAAACTTCACAGAACACATTTTGAGCCTGGATTGTAACAAACATTAGCTCCATTAGAGTATTGAGCTAGTTCGTTTATATTCTAACACCGAGATAAGTTTCGATAAAAGATTTATTTCCAAACAGATTTGAAATATTTTTAATGTAGATAACATCATATAATATCCCAGAATCCGTGCAATAACTTTTCTGGTATCTGGGTACGTGAAATTCAAATTTTTCTTTTTTTGAATTATTAAATAGGTTAAACTTTTATCTTTCAATTCATGTATAAAAATAGTTCATCGAAAAACAGAAGTGTTGGAATTTTTCTTTCTTTCTCAGAACGCTTAGCAACTTGTTGACCATTTTAAGAGCTGACGAATATAAACAAACATCTAGCGACGTGGCACTGTTAAACGTGAAGTGATGTAGATAATAGGAACGATTTAGACCGGACGTGTAATGCCACTTTGGAATGGCAGTGTTTATTCCTACAAAGTGTAGACTATCAGATTTTTCTAGGTTACCATATCCAACTACTTATGAACTATTGGCTATTTTCTAAATAATTACAATAATGAAACAAATAGCAAATCCCCGATTCGTCTGTCTTGTTGATATAATGCAAAAATTTTCAATTCATCCGGTCGAAACAAAAAAAAAAAAAAAAGATTATAATATTCTTTTAAAGAGTAACACCTTGCCATCTGAACAATACCTTATTCAATTAAGAATTGATTAAATTTTCAAAAAGTCTTAAATTTTTATATTAATATGTTTGAATGTAATATTCATCAGAAACATTATATATTTAATGAAAGCGAATTAATGTTAAATTGTAAATACGAGCATTTTAAGCTGAAAATAGGAAAGTATAACATTTTAAAAATATCATGTACAATTTTGTTTGTTTGATCTTCAGTGAACTTGGAAATCTTGTTAGCTTTTTCAAATGAAATTAAGTATTCAATAGTTAAGAAAATATATTTTTTTACAAATTGTCATGTGTAATAATCATTTAATAATAATAAAAGCAAAACTCGTGCTTTTGTTAATTTATATTTAATGTTATTTTTATTTATGTTAAATATTTTTTGCATAATATGTATCACATTTTATATCTATGTTTAAATCCTAATTAAACTTTCAATTTAGTGTAAGAAACTGTAAGTTTTTATAATTCTGAATTATAAGAACCCATTATGGTAAAAGTATAGACAGAGTGTGGCAAAAGTATATAGTATTGTGAATAGTCTCTTCTAATTATCCTAACTCATAATGATATTGATCTTTTTTTTTTTCAACTTTAAAAATCATTCATGATTGCATCCATTTTTGACAGTATTATGTAGTTAGAATTTTAAAATAAATCTTAAATATTTTAAACATGTTTACTAATAAGAGATTCAGGATGAAAATTAGCCAATTTTTTTCCCAATACATAGTTGTATATATCTTGATGTATATATTTGTGTGAAAAAAAAAGTAAATGCAACATAAGCATAATTTCTTGGAAATGTTTTGATTGAGAAGCTAGCTAAAATTCTAAGCTTACAAAAATAAAATTTCATTACATTTTACATTCAATTAGAAAAGTTTATTTCAATTATTATTAAGATTTTCAATTTATGGAGTCAAACAAATATACAAAAAATTATTACATTATTTTATTGAGTAACAACTTGCCATCTGAACAATATTTAAATTCAATTAATTGATTTTCTCTCTCTCTAAAAGTCTTAAGTTAAATTAAAATGTTTGTGGGTAATATTCAATAGAAACATCGTGTTTTTAGAAAATATACATTTCAGTTATACCTAAGTTTAAATCTTATTAACATTGAATTGTAAATAGGAACACTGTAAGGTGAAAATAGGAAAGTATATCATTTTAACAAAATCATGTACAATTCTGTTTGTTTGGTCCTCAGTGAACTTGGAAATCTTGTTAGCTTTTTCAATTGAAATTAAATATTCAATACTTAAGAAAATATATTTTTTTATAAATTGTCATGTGTAATAATCATTTAATAATAATAAATGCAAAACTTGTGTTTTTGTTAATTTATATTTAATGTTATATTTATTTATGTTAAATATTTTTTGCATAATATGTATCACATTTTATATATATGTTTAAATCCTAATTAAACTTTCAATTTAGTGTAAGAAACTGTTAAGTTTTTATAATTCTGAATTATAAGAACCCATTATGGTAAACATATAGACACAGTGTGGCAAAAGTATATAGTATTGTGTGATATTTATCCTAACTCATAATATATAGATATTTTTTTTTTCAATTTTAAAAATAATTTATGATTATTAAATAGTGAGAATTTTAAAATAAGTATTAAGTATTTTAAATATGTTTACTAATAAAAGAGTCGGGAAGAAAATTAGCCAATTTTTTTTCAAATACATGATTGTGTATTTCTTGATACACATATTTGTGTAAAAAATAAAAGTAAATGCAACATACACATAACATTTCATAGGACAATATAGAGTAAGAATAATTGTAAGCATATAAAAATTCTTTACATTTTACATTCAAACAGAAAAGTTTATTATGAAAACAGATTAAAATTATTTTGTTGAGTTACAAAAGCGTCATCTTGATGACTACTATTTGGCCCTGAATCTGTTATATTCAGTTGTAATATTTTTTCTTAAATTAAATTTCACTCAACCTCAAACTAATGCAGACTTTTATTTTAGTTTAACTAATCTAATTCATGTAAATAGGATTTGAAAATAATT
>BMAW01024259.1:0-13235 GCA_019974015.1 Nephila pilipes
TGGTATGCTTCGTTCAGTTACGTGTTGCCTTTTATTCTACTACATACGATTCGAAACAAAAACTTTGGCCTAAAATAACTATTCATTTTGTATGAATATTTATTATTATATAAAAAAGGATTAATGGATCCAGAATTTAACCATTTAAGGCTGGGGTTACATAACATTACAAATCTTTAAATAATAAAAAATAAAAGAACAAGATGCGCGCGTTAAAGAGAACAAGCTAGGTATTACGAGAACAAAATACGTTTTGTACAGTATCTTACATATTAATACTATACTATGTTCTAAAATTTATGAAGCCACTATGTACAAATTTTTTAGGCCTGTCCTCCATCTATGAAAGTAAAATGCGTTTAGTACAATTCCTTTATTTTATTGTAGTATTTACATAGCATATTTTATAAATATCAAAACAACATAAAAGAATTTTTTCAAAAAATTGTTCTAGCTTTGAATAACAACCTGATAATTGTGAGGTGACGTATACTACCCGCCAAACAAAATGTTCTTAAAATTCAAATTAACTTTATCTAATGATAGATTTCCTTTCCAAATCAATCTCATTCCCAAAAAATATTTTAATATATAATTATTGGAGAAAACAGGTTCTATGCAATCATTGTTATGTAAATATTACGTAGTTAAATCGTGTTGCGCTTTTAAATCATTAAGAAAATAAATCAAATCTTCTTATATCCTTTTTTTTTTTTTTTTTTTTTTTTTTTTTCATTTTATGTTTTGTATATGGAACTTTTGTGAAAATGTTACTAATATGGTTATGCAAATTGATGTATGCTTTACAGTTGTGGATATAATAATAACATATAAATCTAGTGATAAATAAATTGAGATAATGATAAGGATTTTTATTTCGTGAACTTAAAAAGAAAAAAAACTTAATATAATTCGTTTTTCAAAATCGATTTATGCTCCCATTTTTGTTGAATTCTTATTCGAGTTGGTTGCCACCAAACTGTTTTAACTTAAATTTTAAATTAATGTATTTTCAATTATACATCATATCTTCTTTGGGATTATACTAATTGTACGTTCATTATAAGCAAACAAGAATGTTATATTTTTATTTTACGTTTAGGCGGCGCTAAAGCCAAGCAGCAATCTTCAGTACATCTAAGTGAAGAATAAAGTGTATTATTTATATCTTTTCCTGAATATTGAGTTTTTTAACTATAGCTCTCAAAATGCAATAGGTTCCAAATTGTTATTTTCCCCAAAACTATCAACTTAAATTTTGATTTCTAAATAAATACCAACAAAAAACATATTCTGTCAATTTTCTAAATTATTATCTTTCTCATTTTCACTAAGAAAGTTAATTGAAATGTATAAATTTTTTGATAGGTTCTCAAGCACATTACGCTACCCGACTTCTGAACCACTTTGCTACAATGGTTCAAGTAAAGAGAGTCTCTCTTTTATTTAGAAATAACTGTATTATATACAAAAGGCTTTATTATATAAAGAAGTCTAATTAATAGGAGATAGAAATTAGAGAGATTCAAGAGTCTATATTGGATCGAACAAATGTGAGAACGGCTAAGCGTGTGTACCTGATTTGTTTCCGTCACTTTCGAAGACTAGTTGAATCGGATATTTGTTTCCATTCGACTGTTTGAGGAGTTAATATAGTTAGAATAGTAGAGCTTTTAATTTATAATATTTGATTGTACTTGATTAGTTAACTGCTCTCGCTGTATCAATTTATTTTTTTGATACTGCCTTTCCAAGACTTGAATGAAATGGTTAAAGATTTTTTGGTTGATTATTGTTGCATAGGTCTCTTGGTGACGGCAATGCATCGCTAAGAATCTCGAAAAGACATTATTCCTTGTTTTGTTATTCAATGTAAGCATAATGAGCTTATGAAATAGTTTTCAATATAATAATAGATTCCATGAATTACAGAAAATATGTTTGCAGATATTCAAATGGACCACTACAACTCACATGCATTTGCTTGAAATAATTTTTGTTCAGTTCCATAAAGACAGATAAAGCAAAGAATGATCCAGCAGGAATTGACCCTAAGGCAAACTCATACATTTGAGGGAAAGCTTCGATTCAATACCTCTGAGAAAAATGGAGGTATTCAAAAATCAGGTACAACGTACTCACTTTTGAACTACCTCTCAAAAATGTCCGATGCCAACGTAATTCAAATTTAAGACTCGCATACTCGGTTTTAGTAACATGTACGTACTCAAAATCGGAAACTTCACATGCTCGCGCAGATTATCACATACTCAAAATAGCCCCAATCTAGCGACCACTCAAATTTTGGGCCTAGCATTATATTTTTAGTATGTATGTACGTACTCAAAATGGAAACTTCTCTTTTATGAAAATATTTCTGTATCAATTATGAGTGTGGAATGGAAAAATGATGTCATGTATTTATTTCGAATCTGTTACTGCATCAAATATGAGAATCAACAATCGTGAATATGTTTTGAATTTATTTCGATACATTGTTGTAATGAAAATAAGTACAACAGAAAAAATATATATCAACTTAAATTTTGAGGGAATTAAACAAGGCTCCTTTATTTACAAGTATCATTTCTTCATCTTATATATTGTTGTATACACTTTATGAAGTTTTTTGTTACAAAACTTCCGATTCAAGTCGTTCATTTTACTGGCTATTAACAAAACTGTACTTTTTTAAAGCAAGTAACTGTCATGGGATCATAAGCAACAAATTTGAACTTATACCTCAAATTTAGAATCAATTCAGTGGTTAAAAATCTTTGAATTAACGAAAATAGGTTACTGATTCAAATTAAATTATTTTCAAAACAAATGTGCTTCAAGGAATCTATTAATTCCAGAAACAATTGAGTTTAATTAAGGAGTATTTATGTTTTTGAAGCAATATACTTGTTTAACACACACCGCTAAGAAAATACAGGTTTTATTTGAAGTTCAGTCATTTAATAGTTAATAAAAAATGTCTTGACATTGGGATGAATATTAGATTTTCCATTATAAAAAACTTGATATACCAACATTTTTTCATCATATATATTGCTTTTGATTAACATCTTAAACTTCAGCTAATACCTAAAATTAATGATTCTGTACACAGAAAAAACCAAAACCTCCATATTTTTAGCTTCTGATATCACACACACATAGATATCAGGCATTTAAAAACAAAACATTCAAATTTTTTTGACAAGAATGTTAAAAAAAAGTAAAAAATTTTAACTTCAGTTGAAGACGTTTCAAAAAACCACTTATAAAAGCATATACAATCGCACCCTGTCCAACCATTCGAAAAAATAGTTGCATTCTAATGAAGCGTGCAATATAGTATCATTTAAAATTATTGGGAAGTTCCTATGTAAAGGAGTAAAAAGATTTTTTATTTCTTTCTAATAACTTGTTTTGCAAGCCAGTACTACATAACTACAGTGAAAATGCTTTTCAAACAATGAACAAATAAATATGCTACTTATGCATCATTTGTGTACCATCGGTTCTTTTAATTTTTCAATCTATCGGTGATCATCCATTGGTCATACATACTATTTTTGGAACTGCCAACCATTATAAACTAAACTATTACATGTAAGAACTTCTGTAGCAGATCACAACGACAATAAACTTTACATGCTTGATTCTTGCTGCTTTGAGATTATATGACTTTGACACCTTGGATCCCAAACTGTACCTTAAGAATTTTAAGGTTTTTTTTTTTTTTTTCTTACATGTGTCGATTTTTTTTATTTGGTAGTGGATTAAAATTTACTTAGGAACAGAGCTTATATATATACTTCTTTTAAAAGCTCTCCATTTAACAGAATTTTTTTTTAGAAATATACAAGTGTTTCAACGTCAAAACAAAAGCAAGTGGTCATATATGACAACATAGCGTTTTTTACATATACAATAACAAAAATCTAATTTAAACGATATAAGTTCAGTTCACCAAACAAAACTACATTAGCATTGGTTTGTAAATACATATAATTTTTTTATATAAGCATGTACTTGCGAAATTTTGTTAGGTGGCAAAAGTATTAGAAACTGATTAACGTGTTTCATTTTTTGCCATTGTTCTGTTATTTCTGATACAAAAAAAGTATTATAAATTTACATAGAAATTGTTACTCTCTTAGAGGTTAATTGCGTACAAGTATTTTGTAAACTTGCACTATTTCGAGACATGCAAACCATTTTATTTGGTTAGCCACCTTTAAAGCAGGAACTGTGTGATTTTTAGCTCTTATGATATACATAAACTTTTTTCCATTTTGTTTTGACTATATTATAATTTCTACTGCATCAGCCACCTGTAATGTTTGGTATTTTTGCTATTTGCTAAGTTGAGTTCATTTTTTATTTCAGATAAGATAAAAAGTATGACTAATTAGGTATCTGAGTAAATATTAAAACTTTACAACACAATATTTTTTAAATAATGTGCCAAAATAAAAGAACAAATATTACATTCTACACATAATTAAGAACGATCATACATAGCGAAAAATTAATAGTTACTAACATATGTCTACCAAACAAACCTTTTAGGTATGCGTTAACATCGGATTTCATCTATGAGCCAGTTGTTACATCTGTACATCAATTTGACTCCAGTCATTTTATTTAATAATAAAATTATAGCATTTATTCAATTGTTGTCGGGGTAATAATCAGGTACCATTTTTGTGCATCATAGACTTATTCTCGTTCCAATTGTTGCGTTCAAAATGTGCTCAGTAAACTATGACTTGTTTCTGGCGTTTGTTTGTACACTTCGATATAAGCTTTAAATTATTTTCTACCTTAAACAGATGTGTTTGGTGTTAACGGCTATTTCAGCCTTTTTTGTTTTGATTAAACATTTTTGTATTTCAAATTATTTCATGTTTTTAATATTATTAAGCATCGATGATCATCAGTTTATTCTAACATGTTAAAAATAAAAGGCCCCAATATTTATTCTAGTATTGTAATTATTCTAAGCCCTCTGAAAATACATGAATAGTTGAGTGTGATTAAGCTCTTCTGAATTATAATTATGTTTTACCATAAACACTTTATGTATTTATCAGGCTGATTGCTTAAAAAAATAAAGCAATATTAAGTTAAACTATTTTCTCTTTTAATCGGGATACATAAATTAAAGCTGCTAACAGTATATGTAACAATTTGCCGTTTAAACGGGTTACGTTCGTACCTTGAAGGATTTTTTAATGTGCTTTGCAAACAAATTAATTTAATCATAGTTTCAATTATTTTCAAAAAGGTTACAACGATGCTTAAGAAAAACAATTGATGTAAATTCTATATACAATTTCAATTTAATATTATATATTTAGCTAGCATTAAATTCTTTTTCTCAAAGTACTATTAATCAAATACAATTTTTATATATATGTTTTGAAGAGCGGAAAAATTTTTACTATTCCATGAACAACAAAGACACCATACCTAAGACTTATTATAGTATAATATGATTTTAAAAAATATATATAAAATAAGTTTAATTTTTTAAAATTATTTGATGTCGAATATTCGATCGAGGATAAAAAAAAAAAAAACATAGAATTGAGGAAATAGAAAATTTTACATTCTATAAATCTTGAGGTACTGTTTAAGAGTTGTAACGTTGCTTCTGTCGCAAAATGTTCATTCGTGTTCTTCCAACAACACCAGAATTGGATGAATTACTGTATATACCTCAGCACAAACATATTTTTTAAGAATATTAATTTAAAGTGCAATGATAAATAGGTTAAATTGTGTAAAAACTAAATACAATAGACAAATAAAAGGGCTAGATAATATGATTGCCCTGTACTATGATGTTGATATAATTTATACACATTTGTAATGGAATATACATATCTATAGCCATTGTTGATGTGTCAATATATCGAGTACCAAAAGAAATTGTTTTATTTATTCAGTGTTGCAGGAGGTTGGAGTTCATGATAATAGAATAAAATCTGAATATATACCAATATTTATTCAAATTTTTAATTATTTTGAATACTTAAAAAAGGAAACCAAGAATTGAAATGTATGTTAGCTAATATACTCAATATAAAAATATTTTTTGAACTACAAGACAAGTGATAGTTTCACGCTAAGTCATGGAGTTTAAAATCGGATTACTTAAAAATGTTGGACAATAGTGATGAAACTAAGACATTTATATATATGATGAAGCATTGAGACATAACAGGAAGGATGCCTGATTAGATTGTGAAAATTTGGTTCCAAAATATACATTAAATTTGAGTTTAAATTAAAACCATATTCTTTAAGAAAATATATTCTGAAATATCTTACTCCTCTCATAAAGCATCTGAAATTTACTTCAATTCATAAAAGAATTAATCAGGAATAAAAACTATTTTTGTCAACATTTTATTCTGAATGTATCATTTCTAACTTTTTGATTACCGCACAGTATTATTGGAACAAAATACGGATTCTTCGAAAATAGTAAAACCTTAACACCTTAAATACAAATATATATCTTAAAACAAGATAAAAAAAAATGTATAATAATTTCTCTGTCAATTAAAAAAAGACAGTTTGTTACACACTTATGAAGTGAAAAAAAATGGAATTCTTGTGGAGCATCATCGCTGTATAGTCATCGATAAAAAAAAAAGTGTTGCAAAGCGGCTCAAAATTTTTAAAATTTCACAACACTGCTTTTTGAATACTGTAATGTTATTCTATAAGATATAAGCTTCATACATAACTATTTACATGTATGAAAATAATTTTCAACACTGATCTATGCAAATTAAAGTAAGAAGTCACTAAGCTACGATTACAATGTAATAATATGGATAGTCTGTAACACACAAATAACTACTCCAGAAAATCATTTTCTAACTGATCAATAACAATTCTTAAAATATAAAAGAACCTTTCTGAAGATGTGAGTGACTGTGGGGGGAAAAAATATAAACAAACACAGACGCGAAATTAAGTATTGTACATACTCATTTTAATGTTCATGTATTCTACCGCGTGTAGCGTGGTAAATACGAAATATAATTCGAAATATTAAAGAAAACCATATTTCTTTTTGAACCTCAATTTTTAAAATACGTAGTTAGTATATAAAAGGTACTTTTACAGTCCTTATATATGTAATAATTTTTTGAGAATGCTGATTTCCCATGGTTTTGAATACTTGTAATGTTTCACATTCGATGAAGATATACGCTCAAATCTGATACAAACATACTCATTTCAAAATGAGTACGTCTGGGTATTCATTTTTGAGTATTTCTTTTTTCTCCATGTAGTATCCGACGATTCGACTATATTATTTTGGGTAAGTATGGTACAATGTGTCGGTTTAGTTCCATATTGAAACAGTGTTCAATTAAACACGTCTCTGCATGAATAAAACTATGAAAAATAAACATTAGAATTATTATCTTTAATTTGTTACACAAATCAAAATTATTTCGTATATTTAGATTCATTTTCATAATTGTTTCCGATATTCATTAGTTTTCTCTATTTCTTCCGGTGATTAAATCAACTCGTTTATCGAAGTGGTGGAGTCAACGGTAATGATTTGTCTAATTACCGCTATTAAAAGACACATTAATGCAATATTAATGAATTACGTGTATTCGAATCCAGTTAACATGCGGTTCAGTAACATACGAGTCTTCTGAGCAAGCCTCTCTAGATAAGCAATAGCCTGTGATAACACACCTAGGCATTGTTGCGTCGTAAATCTTATTTTTAATGGGTGTACTTAACTCACATTTTGTCTGGGTCAAAACTTTAAAAGTTTTTTTCTCACATTTTAAAAGCAATCAATTGAATTGAAATTTTCTGTTCACGATTGTTTTGGATGACAATACGATGATTTAATTCAATAAAAAAAATTAGTTGATCAAAACTGATTATTTTAAGAATTAAATTTTACGCCAAGTTTCTCGCCAAGTCGCCAAATGGTCACCAAATCCAATGCTTATTTGAGCTAAAAAAATTTGCACTTATTTATTTTAGGTGTTACATTTAATTTACGTCAAATAATAAAATAAATTATTCAAACTAATTATTCAATAAATCCAATTTGACTCAACGTTCCCTTTTGCTCTTAAAATGTAAGGTTTTAAAAAATTATGTTACTCGAAATGTGAAGTTTGAAAGAAAACCCATTTTCAAAAAACTCGTTTTTTATTGGTGTTATAGAAAGTTTTGTTTTATATATTAAAAGAAAAGCTCGTTAAAATATAAGTACGTTTAAACAAATTTATTCCTTTTTTGAAATTCAGATTAATCTTTTGTTAAGATGACGCTATGGTTTCCTGTTTAGAGCAGATATTAATTTCGTTTCTATTAAATACGTATGATTTACTATTTCTCGGAAAGTAAATGTTCCAGTTTTGATTTTTCATAGAATATTATTTTTAAGCCAAAACGATAAATTATTTTGAACAACAGGAATCTCAGATTAGAGCACTGCAAATAAGATATACCATAAAAGAGATTAACAAATCCAAAATGCCAGTAAAAAACAATCATCGATTTAATATTCGTTAATAAAGCAATAAACAAAAAAAGTTTAAGTATTTTAAATGACCTTTTATTTAATATTTTTTTTTAAAAAAAAAGTTCTAACAGGCAATTGACTTACATATGATAAAAATAGTATTCTTGACCATAAATTTATTTTCTCGAATTAACCAATTATTCTGTATTTTAACATAAATGTTTATTATGTCGAGTATTCATTTCGCTGCTGGACCTTATAACATCACTGGATTTATATTAATTCTATAACACGCGGTTCACTTAACCCGTGGATTAGTAACCAAGAACCCTGACTATCATGTGTTAACGATGTCGCATGATATCTTTAACTAGTTTATATATTTTTAAAATAAGCCAAATCAAAGTGAATTAATAATGTGGAACATTAAATTAGTCTCGTCCTCGATTAAATATTAACTACTTATCTTAATAACTCTAACCCTGTAGGAGCGAACTCTTTTATGGTGTCATTTAATTACGAACATTTATTTCTTATTCATTTTTATTACAGGACGACACTTTACAAATATAAAACACACAAAACACATAAAGAAAACATATAAAGGACTTTTGTCCTTCAGCTCATCAAGACGTGCTACGCCTTCGGGAGTTAAATCGTTTCTGCCACAGGCGCTGACGAGCTCTATACAACTAGAGGGCGCCAGTGCCTTACAAAACCGTAGGCTTGAATTAATTGGATCAAATTCAAGTAAAGTACAAATTACGGATCCGAGTCCTTAAAATATGCTCAGAATATCTCGACTCTCAGTTGCTTCATCCAACATACCGATCCTATGAATCAGGATAATTCTTCTACATCCTCTCTATCTCAATCAATCTCTCTTTATCTCCTCCTGTCTTATCTATCTCATTCAATACACTTCTCAAATTGGAATGCTAATTTATGTAAGTCACGGTTCTTTTACAAGAGAAATTCTTATATCAAAAATCGTATTAAAGTAGCCCCACAGGTTAGTTAAAGGGAAAAAGCGCGTGTAAACCAGTTACAAAAGCTCTTCTTGACAAGATCCATCTATAGGAGAGGCCATCGTGAAGTTTTAATTATTACTAAGAAATAATCGATACAACGCTGGATAAAATTTATTCTGCGTGTTAAATAATCTTTTTATATATATAATGTAATTTATAACTATTTGTGTTGATTTATTTGGTTTCAAAAAGCCATAGACTGAAGTAATCCGCAGTATGGTAAAGTTGTAATTATTCTACTGGGGTATCCAGAAGTTTTAATTATTACTAAAACATTCGAGAAAGAAATTCATTTTTTTTTTTTTTTTAAGATTTATATATAGTCATCTTCCAGAGTTCTGCATTTTCCCCAGCATTTATTCATTGTAGAACTCAGATGAATATCTTCTCCATAATGCGGGTTACTTCATTCTACGGCTTCCTAAGAAACCAAACAAATCACCATTAATAGCTTTGTAAACGTTACGCGTATGAGAATCAATTAATATGCAGAGTAAATTTTATCCAGATATCTCTGTTATTTCTTGCTAATAACTGTTGTAATGCCGTCTCGTATACTGTGCTTTAAAATTATATAAAGAAATCATACAACTCGTAGAAAAAGACAAGTTTTCATTTAGTGCTTAACATTGTCTTTGATTTTCAAAATTTTCTAGTAGCAATTCTAGAAAATTTGACGCATTTTTTAAAAGAATTCTTGCGATTTCATGAAAAGAAAATAACAATATTCTCTGCACAATG
The DNA here is from genome assembly GCA_019974015.1 of Nephila pilipes. Lineage (NCBI taxonomy): Eukaryota > Metazoa > Arthropoda > Arachnida > Araneae > Nephilidae > Nephila > Nephila pilipes. The sequence goes on from BMAW01024259.1 coordinate 10,288, forward strand.
ATGACTTTAATAAATTACGTTGTGCCGATTTCATTTTTCATATGAAATAGATAAAAAAAAACGTACCCACAAAGAAAATAGATGAACAAATTCACCGAAAAGAAAATAGGTGAACAGATGTACCGAAAAGAAAGAAAAGAAATTACATGCATCATAGAACTCACAAACTCATGAATTACTCGTATATCTCCTATGGCTTCAGAATGACATGAAAAAAAAAATTATGTGATAAATTAACCTCATATGAAATACAATGAGTGTAACGAAGCTATCTTTAACCACTAACTATAATAGTTAGACGCCATTAATCCTCTTACTCTATTTACTAGAGGTTGACATATAACATTTCCTTTCTATTATCAGTCTTGTATAGGAAATTAACTTAAGTCGGCCTAGTTTTCTTTCTTGGTCTTCTCCTTGTAGCTATAGTATTAAATGTTTACGTGTAGCTTAAAGTCATTTTAGAGGATGTCCAGATTTAATTCATTGCAATAATTAATGTAATTCGTGCTATAACAATGCATAATAGGCTTGCAACTTAAACATACAATGCATTGTATGCTTCAGTTGCAAGCCAGTAAGTATAATTAATAGAAATATTAAGTCGTAGGAAATATAATTGCGTTGTGCATTATGATTCAAATAAGTAACATAAAGTGTTTATAAATATATTTTTAAAGTACATATAGTACTATAGTTATTATAATGAAATAATATAAAAGGCTTGCTAGATGTTTTTTCAATTAAAGATTTCTAACAATTTTACATAAGAAGTAATTAAAAACTATTTAGAGTACATAAAAATATTGCATTCTCGTGTAGCAAAGCATACTTTTAGAATTTTTCAATATATTCTGTAAAAATTATATTTAAGAACTCATTCTTTTTTAACCATGTCTTAGAAAATTTATTATACATCTACTAAGGAATACAATAAACAAATACCTCTCAGACTTGTATATATATTAAAATAGCGAATTGAAATCCATATTCAGAATACGAACTTAAATATATATAAATGTAAATATCTCAAAAGTTCTGTAGTTTGATATGTATTGAAATTTCAACAAGGTATTATATTCCGAAAATATAGCAAAGCAAAATTGTACTCCCACGCTTCCAACTCTTGGAAACATTTCTTGTGTTTCATGAATATTTGTTCTCGAAGAACAGTTCGTTTGAAAAATCCTTACATAAAAAGCAATATTTTATCTGTTTCCAATACTTGGTGATCCGAAAGAAAAAAAGACCAATATTTGATTTTTTTTTATGTTTCGATTTGAGATGCTTCGTTACCATATATTTCGTTTCTTATAATCCGTTAAATCAGATATCCAAGAAAAACATAAAAGATTTTTTTCATTTATAAGAAACCTTCTGCATAAACATTGCTTTCTTTTTCACACATCTGCTTCTTTCTTTTAAGAATAAAAAATAAACTTGTAAAACTGTTCGTTTCAGAATTTTAAAATGTGTTTCTAGCAAATATCTTTCAGAGTAATTCATTTTATGCTAGAGTAAACATTAAAATAATTTTCGTACAAACCGTAAAATTAAGAACATGATTTTAATGTTCATATTATGTTTATATTCGCTGCGTGATTTGTATAAAAAAAATTGTACACATTTCTGTTATCGAATATTCTTACTTGGCATGTTTGGCTATTTAGTTTGTTGATCGACCCTTTTGGCGACTTACCAATTTCCTTTCATGATATTTTAACAAAGTTTTCAAAAAACTCTGCATGTTCTAGGCACGATAGCTCATTTCTTGTGCTGAGAGATTTTAATAATCAATTCATTTTTTTAAGATAGAACTTACTATTTTTATTATTTATTTTATTTCAATTTATGTTTTGAATTTTTGAAAAAACAATTTTATCAGAAGGAATTTTTTTTATGTCTAATATGATACAAGACACGATAGGAGAATGGAAGCAGCTAAATAAGGTTTTTTATTAGAAATTAGGCTAGGTTAACACGGAATATTTTGGCATCTTCAGCGAATAATTTTCCTATTTTTTGTATCTAAGAGTTCATTTTATCATACATTGATAGCATATATTTTCTTCTTGTGATGATAACAAAGAATATATGATGATGATATGAACTTTTTTAATCAGAAAGTAAAAAGATTTGTTTTAAAATTGAAAATTCCTAATTTATATTTTGCTATTTAAAAAAATGCGTAGGATAATAAAATGTCTTGATAGCATTTATTTATTGTATTTATCAAAATCTGTACCGCCATATGAATGCTTACAAATTGAATGAAATCTGTACCAATCGGAAAATTATATTTTGATTTGGATTTAATTACGTCCCACTAGAAACAACACGAGGGCTATTGGTGAAAGACCTCGTAATTTTGAACCTCGATCAAGTGACGAGGACGACACCCAAGCTGGCATCCTCTCTCCCATCTTCCCCACCACACCAACTGGAGGATATTGGGACATGGTATTTATATATATATATATATATATATATATATATAGTGTACTTTTATGTACATCTTTCATAATATCCACTGTATTTATTATTTTAAAAATTTGTAGAGTACTTTTAAACATCACATTCTATACACTGTGGCCATAATTATAGCTTTAAAAAATTTAATTTTTTTTATAAAATTAAAAAACTTCGAGCTCTATATTCAAATTTTCCATAATTTTATACTAATATTGTGCCGTAGATAAATTTGTGGGAGTTCATTTAAAAAAAGGGTATATTCACTGCACTGGAAATAACTTCGTTTTGTAATGTGTAAAATATCTGCTCTGTGGACAAAGTTTATTTGGAGGAAAGTGTATCAGAGAATCCCTAAAAACGTGTTTTAAGAAAAATGTAAATATAGACTTTTTACTCTGTAGAATAACACACACTTTTTATAGCTTTAAATTCATGTTAAATTGTTCATCAAATTCTCAAAAAACAATACATCTATA